>CM033627.1:22689497-22744347 GCA_019453435.1 Rhinogobius similis | reverse complement strand
ATTTATGTTATTTATGGGTAATTTTACAGTCTTTTCACATTTGTCTCAACCTTAACCTTAACCTTAACTTACACATTCACAGGCACATTTTAGCACATACTGTAGAACTCTTCTGAGTTCATTATTTGTTGTGTTGTTTTAGTCCATCTGCTTTGGCATCTCATTTCAACTCTTAAAATAATGTGTTTAACATAAGAGTTTTTAGTAATAATGCGTTTTCAACGTCAGGAATTGAGTTAAGATTTTACTCTCACACTAATTTCAAAATCATGCCGAACTTTGGCTCCTCTGTGCGTTGGGGGCTGTGTATGAGATTCAGTCGCACAGTCTAAGTTTGGGAGTAATTAGGAATGACAAAAAAATTTACAAAATATTTCTGTGTAAGCCTAGCGTTAGAGCTGTCAAGAGAATTACACGGGGGAGACAAACAAACCTAGCTTGTCCCTGTCACGCTAATGCAGGATCGCAGATGTAATGAACGTTATTTGATTGCAGAAATGCTCAGTACGAGTCTGCCACTTAAAAACAGCAAAGGATCTAGGCGCTCTTCTTTGATGTCACAAAACTAAAAAAAATTGGAGCAGGGAAGAGGACCTTCTAAACAGGATTCATCAAACTAATGAAGAAAAATAAAACTGGAGGTATGTTAGAACATGGTTAAAAGCTCAAAAAAGTCAAATATGGATAATATGTGTCCTTCTAAGTTATTCATTTTTGTCACCATCACTCACCTCCATTTGAATGTAATAGCCTAACCCTAATGTGGAAGCCCAGTTTTAAAGTGTATTCAAGTTTTTTTCTGTTCATTTGGTCTGAAGTGTACTGAAACAGTACTAACTCTCCGTTGTTGGACTCTGGCAGAAGGTGTTGTGGCAGCAGTTCAGTTCCTGGTCCACCTTCTGTTCCTGTTCAGAGCCTTCGGTCGCGGCTCCCCGTTGTTTGTCTGTGCTCTGAGCTTTTCTGGTGCGCACTGTTGTTTGTGCGTCTCATTTGTGGCGCGTTTCGCTCCGCTGTGCCCAGTGCTCCGCTGTGATTACACCGTAGCGTTCTGTGCATGTGGCTCTGTGGAGTTGGATTGTTTTTTCCTCTGAGTGCCACCCTTTCCACACTCAGCCTGCTGCTCTGTCATGCAGTTACATTTACCTTTTTTAAGAAATTGTACTTCTCAGTAGTTTTCAGAGCTCATACTCCTTTATGAGTAATATATTTGATACTGTAACAGTACTCTTACTTGAGTAAAGGTTTACTTTTCCCACTGTAAGTGACAAATGTTTTATGTTGACAGTTTTCTAGAATTTGAATTTTGTGTTTCTTGCATCACTCCTTCTGATATGATTTTGTTGTTATTTTTGTGTTACATTATTAACTTCTTAAAAATTGAATGCTTAAAGATTATGATTTCAAGTTGAAAAAACAATTTTTGCCGACAGTAAAGGTGAACCTTAACTGAGTCATTGTAACCTACCCACCTCTGTGTCTGACGAAGGTTCTCTGTTTGACAAATGGGGCCAGCCTTCCTGTAATCAGATTAGAGCACCTAAGTGACGTGCTGCAAATGTCCTGCCTTGTGATCTTGTACATTCATTTTATTACCGCTGTTACAACCCCTAATGAGATTACAGCTGCAGCCAGGAGGCACCGGCCCGCAACGCCACCACCTCTGCAGCGCCCGCGGTTCACTCCTCTCCTAAATCCTATCGCTAACGCTAATCCACGTTTATCTCTTCACAGGAAACCCCGGATCAACTCCCAACTGGTGGCTCAGCAGGTGGCCCAGCAGTTCCCCATGCCGCTTTCGCCGCCAAAAAGGAGCGAGGAAAGGGGCGAGGGCCATTTGCCTGATTACAAGGAGCGGCCTGACGGCGAGGGAGAGCGGCGGCCCGAACTGGATCGCCCCGAGCGGGTGAGGGCAGACGGCGACTCGACAGACAAGGAGTGCAGCGACAAGGAGCAGCCCGTCAAAGACAAGCCGGACAGAGAGAAGGAAATCACCCCCGCCGTCCCCAAGAAGCCCGGCAGTAAAAAGACCAGGTTAGTGAGCACAAATATAAATGTATGAAGTGGCTCTGCTGTTCTGAGATACTCACCCCTGTGTGTCCCCCCTCCTCCCCCTCAGACCCAAAACAGAGCACCAGAGCCCGCCGAGTGACAAACACAGTATACAGTCTGGGAAGTCGGTGACCAAGACCAACAAGAACGCACACATTTGCCGGTAAAAACACAACACTGTCACATTTGTCTTTTCATGTTTATCTTGATATGCATATGTCTGTTCTCCTGCTGTTCTTGAACTTTGTGTTGCAACACTGGATTTTCCTCATTGTGGAATAAATGAAGCTTTTCTTGTCTTTTGCTCTCTCAGCAGAAGGAAGTCCCAGAATTCTGAAGGTTAATAATCCTAATAAATATTGAGAAAAGAACAGATTATTTGCTGTTTCCCTTCTGAAAAAGAATATCATGATTGGATTATATTAAATCTTAGCGTAGTGTTATTACTTCCTAAATGACCGCACTAGAGTCTAATTCATGTGCAGTGTGCCTCTGTGTTGCCATGTGGTGTGTGTGGGCTATTTTTAATAAGTAGCTGCCTCTGCTGAAATGTGTCAAGTTTATGTTCTGCATTTGAGTAATGTGTCAGCGCTCACCAACCACCTGTTTGAATTACAGATGCAACAGGCGGAAATAAAGCTTTGAGCTTTAGTTGTAAGTAATCTTAACAGATGTGCAGTAATGACACCTGAAAGTGTGTTTAGTGTGTGATGAAAATGAGGGAATAGATTTTTTTGTGTTGAAAGTGACCTTTGATTAGTCAGGTAAGTAAAAGTGAAAATGGCGTTGAGATATTGAGGGGTTTGTGGATGTAGAAAATAATAAATAATGAATAATAAGTATATCACAAGTATGCTTTATAATGAGTTACAGAAGTTTGTACTCTGAAATCACTTTGGTTTTCTTACTTTTATGTTGAGTCAAAGAAACATTTTTTCAAGAAACATTTTAAATTTCTAAACAGTGCCTGAATTTCCCCTTACTGAAACTCATGTTTGGTTTCAGTTTGTCTCACCTAGTTTCGTTGCACAGTGCAGTGAGAGACTTCTGAGGAACTCATTTCTGGCTGGTGGGAAACCTCAGACAATTCCACAAATGCTCTTTAACACTAAACTCCCACTCTCACTATGTAACCACTTTATGTGTCAGCTGCGCCGTTTCGAGTTAGCGCCCCCTCAGAGCTGGCAGCCTCCTGCTTGTTGTTGCTCAGAAACACATATTGTGCTTGACATTTCACCAGCACTGAAAAAGTCTGGGAACAAGCACACTGTTGTAACAAATAAAAAGTCTTTGATATTGTATAAAATATACATGTCTCAAAATCTCTAAGGTTTGTTTTGCTCTTCCTGTATGTTATCACAATGTAGCTCTGTCACAGTTTATATTTCAATGGTTGTGGTTACATGCACACTCAACATTGTATATTATCATATATTTGGACTTTGAAGATTAATAATATTATGTGTAAATGACAAAATCATCCGATTTCTTTCTGATGACGATCCCTCTGATTACTCACATCTGATTTTGCCGTTTAGATTTCATTTAAATAGTCTTAAAGGTCCAGAAATCGGATAATCACATTTTGGGGTGTGTGTATGAACGTAGCCGATGTTAAATCTGTTTTACTTATTATTATTTTATCCTGTCCTCCCTTAAACTGACCACAACTTGCTTGTCTGTATCCTCCAGGCAGTGACTTTGACCTGGTTTGTACTAACTTGTGTCTTCTCATGTGTGCATCAGGCCCAAGCTGAAGAATATCGACCGGAGCACGGCACAGCAGCTGGCCATCACCGTGGGCAACGTTACAGTGATCATTACAGACTTTAAGGAGAAGACACGCTCCTCCTCCACCTCATCCTCCACCATCACCTCCAGCGCCGCCTCCGAACAGCAGCACCAGAGCTCCGGCTCCGAGAGCATGGACAAGGGATCATCACGCGCCTCCACGCCCAAGGGGGATCTGTCGATGGGACACGACGAATCCTTCTGAAGCCCCGCCCCTCTGACCTGGCCCCTCCCACTCCGCCATGTGTTTCTTTTACATTTCTGGACTGTACGGATCTCGGTGGGGAGCACATTCACCTGCCTCTATTCCACGACTTGTCTGGACGCAGCAAGGATTTGTGGTTAAAGGAGAGACAAACGGATTACCCGCTTTCCCCCGTCGCGCAGTAGCATCCAGACTCTTGTATGTATTGTTTTATATTTGTATGTGGATGTCAGGCCAAGTTTTTTGTTTTGTTTTTGTAAAGAAGACTTCTCCGCTGGGCACAATAACCACCACCATTTTGAACTATTATTCCCTTATTTATTACTTGTTGCACCTGTATACTTTGATCTTCTCTTTTTCTTGACGCTTTGTTGTGTAGCGCCGTCAACCGTCCGCTCTTCAGTGTTCAACAGCGGAGAAAGAGACACGTCCACGCGCTCTGGTGCTTAGCTACACTGTGAAAATGGCCTTGGAGACCTATGGGCGTCACGGATTTGAGTGGAACGCGATGGAGCTGGTCTCACTGCTGGCACCAAAAGACACTGTTAATGCGCCGTTTATGTGGAAGCCGCTCACATACACTATCCTGTCTCTAACTGTACAGTGTAGGCTGTTGTGATAACACTAAAGCTCTCCATGTCTCTGCATTCCTGAATCGCTCCTTCCCGAGTACTTTGTTTTTATTTTATTTTTCGTTTCTGTTGTGACCAAGGGATGGTGCCATGCAGTTCCACTTCGGTGAAACCCTGTCGAACTGTAAAATAGACTGTTGTGTCCAAACTCGTGTGGATTTTTTTATTTTATTTGTGATCCTCGAGACAGCTTTTTTTCTCAACATCCCTCGAAGCAAGTTCAGACAGACAGTTCAATCGACTTTTGTTTTCTGTGTTTTAATTAATTTAAGACTCCTGTCATTGAAGGCAAAAAAATCTTGTAATTTCTGGTTGATTGAATGCGATTTTTAGGGCAGCAAGGATTATTTAAGGATTTTAATTCACTTGTCAACTTAGCTGATCCCACCTAATTTCCTTTTACTGTATGAAATTGTATAAAGAATAAATGTGTATATGATATCTTTTATTTATTGAAGGACCAAAGGTATTTCATAATGACATAATACATAGACAGATGAATAACAATTTGAAATGCAATTATCTGTGAGATGAATATCCATTTAATAAAGACTAATATAATCCATGTAAACGGTGTTCTTATTGTCCTCATCTTTGGAGAAAGCTACCCTGGATGCGGTGGGTTCCCTGGCCTCACTAAGATCCCAAGAGAGCAAGTTAGCTTTGGTCAGGGCATTCCCAAAAGTATGCAATGTCCTGCTCTAAGTAAATATGTACTTAAATGTTATTTTGGCTGAGAATCGGTGTTCGAAGTGAGGAAAGGCAATGAGAAGCGTTTTGGAATTTCTACTGAAAATCCTCACCCCTTTCTAATGCAATCTGTGGCCTAAAGAGCCATGTCTACACCTGCCTTATCTGCCACCACTGTACCGAGTACTCAACACTACTCCAACGGCTCTTTTACTTTTATTAATATTATTGACAAAATGGTCATTTGCTGTGTATATTAATTAATGCTTGTAAATAGAATTATAAAAAAGGTGCAAACACTATGATGGCAAAATGGCATTTGAAGCTAAATTCTTTTTGTTTCCTTTTCCCGCGCAAGCAGTTCTGTTCTTGTGTGCGACAGTAACCTTAATTTACTGTGTAAAGATGGTTACATTTTTTAGCTTTGTTTGTCAGAGACCCAAATATAGAATGCTTGTTTACTGACTGTATAATCTTAACTGTGAAGTGTATAATACAAACTCATTTCTTCCTATAACAATGTCTTGTACAATGCTTTTCAAGTTATTGCTCGGTTAAAAAAAAAAATACAAAAAAAAGTTGTAGGGACAGTCAAATAATCCATCTTTTGTTTAATCCAGTTTTTATTTGATTTGTTATTTTTATTTTCTAGCTGATGTTTCCCTTGTGAAATGGTCACATTCTGTTTGTGATTTTCAGCAGTCCTCAGCTCCTTGTCCTGCTTCTGATGTTAAAATACTTCATGTTTTGGGGCATGTGCACGACTTTGCGCTTCTAGGCTATCCATAATTTTCCTCCGCTTCAACTAGAAATGTCTATTTATGAATTTTGCTTGTAGTTTTTCACAAATAAATCTGTCAAAGTTATGTATATCGCTGTTGCGTCAGATGTCTTTTCTTCCATATTTAAATTCACAAGATTGGAAATGGATCACACAGTTCAGTGTATAGAAGATATGTATGTGATATGGGCAGTGCAGGTCAAGCCACAACCTCCTGGTGAGAATGACGTTGTTGTATTACAGTACAAGTTGTCACAATATTGTAGTAGAAACACTCGTAGGATAAGGATAAGGATGGGACAAGATCTCGATTTCGATTTCCCAAGGTTACATTTCCACAAGGTTGTGCACAGAGGTGTAAAATAATCTCATGTTTACATTTGACGCAAGAAAGAATAGAGGCAATGCTGGTGATTTACAACCTATAGATGTAGTTCAAACAGACAGTGCTACAATGAAACTAAAACAATAAAAATAAAAATTGTGAGCTGAACTGGACAATTACATTATTATAAAGTCCAATCTTGACCTAATCTTGTGTCTCTTATCATCCTGTGGAAATATTTTCTCCTCCTATTCATACTTGAAGAATGCAGAAGAAAAATTAAACTTTCAGGAGTACTCTGAACAGGCCCGTCAACAGAAATTTGGGGACCAGGGGCAAGAAGCCTCTGATTGGCTCCCCTCTAATGCAAATGAATAGAAAAATGGTCAATTTTTGTTTCTTGGAAAGTTCAGAATGATATCGCTGCATTTTTTGTTATAGTTTGGTCACTGGGTTTATGTCTCCGAGTTCAGATGGGCCTGATTGACATGTGGATTAGCCAAATAGAAACACATGCTGAAGAAGAAATAGAAAAATCACAGGAGACTGAGAAACATTGTGGATTTCAGACTCACTTTTCATACAGAATTGAATACTGGATCCTCTGCAACCAATTCTGGGCCCGCGACAACACACCCCTTTATCCCCCTCTTGTTTCTCCCCTGTCAAATAGTAAAAGTTGTCACAATATTGCCACATTAATGGTTTGTAGTGTAATGTAGCCTATGAGGAAAAATTGACAAGCAGCAGGAGTACTAAGAACTTGTCAGCTGCAGTGTTAGGACACATTCAGTAAACACAACATTCATAGATTTCCTGCTCTTCCTCCCACAGCGCTCTTGTGTATTTATTTACAGACATGTACAGGCAGTTCTCAGATGACAGAATGTGGCATGGAGTGGTCCGGTTATCGACCGCGGAGTGTGCGGAGTGCGTCTGGAGCAGAGGGAGCGAGCGCGAAGCAGCAGCGCATGACACGAGCGAGGCCTTATATTGACAACAGCTTTCAATCATGTGTCCCTCCAGAGGCCGCTTACAGAGCACTAATGCCCCCATCTGCAAAGCGGCCAGTGCTCTGCTCGTGATCTTTACTGTGCACGAGTGATCTGTGGAGAGAACTTGGATTTAAATGTGTAATAAATCCACATTTGCTGGGTTTCTCCTTGGTACTGGCATCGTTCCTTAGCACCAAGGTCCATACACTTCTAATTGGCTTGATGTGATAAGCCAGAGCTGTGTAGAAATCCTGGCACCAATGGAAGCCTATTCGGATCTTTAACGCTATAAAATCACATTTCTTTTCTAACCACAAAGTCTGTTTGCACCACCTCCGGATGCTCTCCTTCCTGTCACAGTTTCACTTTCCTCGTGCCTATTTTTAACAATATGCAGCAGTTATACATTTACATCTGAACAAAATGCTAGTCAAAATTACATTTCTGGTGTTATAATTATTTGAATTTGAGTACTTTTTATTACTACTTGGTTAGAATTGTTTTGGATTAAGTGTTTTTGTCAGATAAACTTCAATTGGCTTCAAGCTACAAAAAGATACTAAGTGGACATTAACCTTTTTAATATATATAATTTGTCAGAGTGATCTTGACACTAAAAATCACTTAAAGTCTAAGTGACAGGTTCACATGTTTGTCTAATTAGGACTTAGTCTGGTGTTAGGGCACCTGTGGTAAATAGTTATTATAGTTTTACATTTGTGATTGCAGTTTGTGAAGAAATTTAGAAAAATAAAAATGTGAAATTACAGGAAGTGGTGCTGAGTTCTAAAACAGAATCCATCTACCATCATATGTCATTAAAAAGCGACGCACCTCTTGAAATACAAAACAAACTATACCAACTAATTAACTGGGTATAAATGGGCAAATGTTTAGTAAAATCTGAAATATAATCATTTTCACTACGTTTTGATGAAATGTGTCATCTAACCTGTCATATAGACTTTAAATGTCCAAACAGCACAGTTTGTTTTTGGTTTTTTTTGCTCACTCCGATTCAACCCAGCACACCTATTGTTTACAGTGAATTTAAAAAAGGGTTGTTCATTTCAGTAAACACATATATTTCCCGACAACAGTAATCAGATTTCCATGCAGTGCCCTCCTTTCTCACTCTGTGACACTCAGCTGCTGTTTAACTCTTGTACTTTTTGTGTGTTGTGGGTGAGAGCATTTCGAGAGGGGAGCAGGTTGCGCACATGGTTATGAATATGATAAAGTTGTGTCATTGTGGCCCACAGACAGCGGCAGGGAGCTTCACTGTGAGTTGTCATTACTCACCACACGAGAAGAGAAGCGTGATCAATAAAGCCGGTATGCTGTGCTCTTCTGTCAGCTGCGAGGGATTTTCAGCACTGCACGCTGGCATCACATCATCTCCCACAGCGATAAAGGCTTTATGGAGCAGCACAGGCGGACGCACTGCTCCTAAAGTGGAACAGTCGATCTTTGTGGGAGAACCAGACCACTTTTCTCCAGGAGTTTTGTGGAAAGCCAGAATGATATTTAATACAACCTGCTCAATACAGTGGTGGAAGAAGTACTCAATTGTGTTACTTAAGTTAAAATACAGATAAGTGTGCAAAAAATGACTCAAATAAAAGTATCACATTGAAAATTTACTTAATTAAAAGTTTTGAAGAACCAGTTTAAGAAGTATAAGTATTCCACACATATTTTGATAACTGCATTATACGCATTAAATGTTGTGATTTTGATAAAGAACTGTGCAGATCTTTGTTCAACAGAGTTCAATTCTAATGAATTTTAAATATTTTCTACAGAATTTAACTTCAGAGAGAATTTTACTCTCTGAATTTTACTCGGTCTCAAATGTTTTAAAAGTAAAAGGTATACTTTCACGTTACTTTCCACCACAGACTAAACATCATTTATGGACACATATCGTGCTTATAGTGTTTACAGATAATTCTTGTCTATCAGTTACTATAGTTACTTCAGTTACTATACACAAGGACATTTTTCACTTAGTGTTCATTATAATAATTTGCCCCCAAGTCCAGAATGCTAAGGTCTCACAATCGGTTTGTGGTGCCTGGAAAAAAAAAACATGCCCGGAGCATCTTCCCACAGTAGAGTCCAGATGGCTCTACTCTACTCCTTCATGTAGAGAGGAGTAGTAGTTCTTCTCATTTTTTCTTTTCATTTTTCCTGTAAAAGCAATCTCAAGAACAGGCCACCAGCTTCTCAGCGTCGTGAGTCTGAATCCGATTCATGACTCAATTACCGCATGTCGTTCCCTTGTTTCCTCTCCATTTCGTGCTGTCAAAAAGGGCCTACAAAATCCTTGCTTGCTCAAAGCTGGGACTGACTAAAAATGTAGGCGAGATCAGATGTCACCATAAATATGCAGTGTGGCCTAAAATCTAACACTACAGCTTCCTCCTCTCAAACGTAGGCAAAAGTACCCACTGTAAAACGTACGTCACTACTTTCCACTACTGCTGCTTTGAGCTAGACTGAACCACCAGCCTCCCTCCAGTGCAAAGATGAAAATGCGGCAGTGTATCTTTTATATTTCTTCCTTGTCTCACACACTAAGTCTTCCCTTCTGTATGTGTTCTTATTAGCTCCTCAACACACATGTGCACTGGAAGACTTAGCCATGCGCATACCAATTCCAGACTGGAGTGATGTCTTGGTTCAGTATGCGAGCTTTGGGCTTTGATAAAGAGCATGCTTAAGGATAGTGTTAACACGAGCAGTGCGGCACTACATTATTGATGACGCCCGCGGGGAGCTGGGACACACTTGTAAAGCAGCTCCTCTCTCCAGTCCGATGTGCCACTGTTCCCCCTCAGGGCCTGACACCCTCACATCATATTTATACTCTAAGTACATTCAACAGGACTGCTCAGGGCTATTTGGGTTCATCACAAGCTACATGAATCAGCGGTGTAAACAGAATGGAGATTAGACCAGGACTTATCCTCTCAGCCCCATGTAATGCGCTAATGCTGTTGTGTTCTTTTTTTTTTTCACTGCTTTCCAGTTGTGCTTTCTCCACACAGTTAATGGGGCAGTATTACTCTATCATTTAGGCTAATTATTGCAGAACAAATGGCGTCTCGCTGCCTGTCAGCCGATTCTGCAGTGTAATCACTCCTGACCTACTTGCTGAACTCCCTGTTTTAACCGTGGATTGTATATTGCAAGATCTTAATTATTAATAGGACCAAACTGTGTGGGATGCACTGCATTTAATCCGGGGCGGTGTAGTGTGCACAGGGCATGGGGTTAAGTAGGCTCTGTGCCAGGGTGATGCTAGTCATTCATTACATGTCAAGTTCAAGAGGTAAAATTCATTATGAAACAAATGCTAGATATGGATGTACAAGAGGTGAACTTCGCTTTGAACCTTGCGCACGCTCTCAGTCCCCACCCCACCGAGTTAATCAAATCTAATTAGGCACGGACTATCCCGCTGGAACATGCCCACAACACATCTCCTGCAGGACACCAGGAAGAACCCGACATCCGAGTCATATCAGTTGACTCCTCTCAATGTGGAGCAGCAGCTTTACTCCAAGCTCTTCACGGGTGACTGAGCTCCTCACCCAAACTGAGTGTCTTCTCCGTGCCACAAAACAAGAACCAAAAAACAGGATCGCATCATTTCAATTCTTGCTTCTTTCTTCTAGTTTCCTGTTGATTCTAGAATTGATTTTAAGGTGTTATTGTTTGTTTTTAAAGCTTTGAATGGATGGCCCCACAGTACATTTCTGACTAGGACATAAAACCAGAGGGTACAGGGCCTTCTCATGGGTCGGGCCCAGACTCTGGAACACTCTGCCCCCCCACATCCAAAGTCTTGTCCCACGTTTATTCATTGGCTATGTGTCTTTTATTGTCTTGTTTATTTATTTATGATGTTGTTTTTTGTTTGTTTGTTTTACTATTTCAGGGTTTTATTTTGGTTAAGGTTTTATTTTTATTGTCACAAGATCTAGTAGAGTAAATTTGTTTGTGTTAGATGGTTTTCTGCGCAGCACTTTGGAAACGTTTCAAATGTGCTATATAAACAAAGTGGATTGGATGGGCCACTCATACTTAGACTACGTGACTGATTCTGTTCCAGCGCCTGGTCGAGAAAGCAGGAGGTGTGCTCTCATAAGCCAGATTCACTTCATCATCTGAACACCAAGAATGGCCCCACACACACGAACGTCCTCAAAAGCTGCTCAAAATCAGATCGGCTTCTTCTTTTCAAATGTGGTTTGAAACACCTGAGCTTACTTGAAACCTTTGAAACCATAACTCTAATAGATTTTTCTGCTGAATTGCTCATGATTCCAGCCGTGACTAATTCATTGCCTCGGCCTTGCTGACAGAAATGACTGAAGTCTTCATTGTGTGGGGCTAGAATAGCACAGATTGTACACTTCATGCACCAGCTGTCTGAGTGAAAGAGGCTTTGAGCGAGCAGCTTTACGAGAGAAGAGCTCATTTGATCAAACAGTTGATCTCTGAAGAAGCCCATCAAGGTCTTAGAGCATCCAACACAAGAACAGTGTAAACACTACTTAACATTCACCTGTCACTGCACCGCAAGGAGCAGGTAAGTGAAAGATAAGTGCTGAAGGGTCACAGGGCTAAGGAGCCGTTTGCAGCACAATGTCACAGGTGTAGCAAGTTCTAACACTGGAAATAAAGAGGAAGATGAAGATGTGTGTGGCTGTTAGAAATATTTGAAGCTCATTTAACACTTTTTTTTTAACCTGATGAAATCAAATTAGTGGAGGTTCAGATTGGAAAATAATATTCCCTTGTGCCGTATGCTTACATTTGGGGGCTGACAGTGACTGTGTAAATCTTGATCTGAGAAAATGAGAAATTAATTGGATTTATTGTACTGTAGGAGCCACAGTAGGTGTCATTTAGACAATTTTGAGATGTAGAAGTGATGACTGAATGACTGCAATACCGAATGATAAACCCTTCTCTCTGTGTGTGCGTGTGTGTGTGTGTGTGTGTGTGTGTGTGTGTGTGTGTGTGTGTGTGTGTGTGTGTGTGTGTGTGTGTGTGTGTGTGTGTGTGTGTGTGTGTGTGTGTGTGTGTGTGTGTGTGTGTGTGTGTGTGTGTGTGTGTGTGTGTGTGTGTGTGTGTGTGTGTGTGTGTGTTTATTAAACATCACCTTCTAAGGCCTTGATTTTCAACGAGAGTTCCGAGAAACACCAGTGTGCCTTGACATATTATCAGGTGTGTCTTGAAGCAATAACACATTCATTGATTAACTGAATTATTTATAATTTTGGAAGGTGCAACGTCACCAAAGAAGAATGAAAAACAACCACCATTGCCAAATTTAAATAACTCTCTGACTCTCCCGAGGTGATATGACTGTTATAAAGTTACAGGAGAAATAAAGATAATGAAAATCATAACGAAATATATTGTATCCTAGATATACAAGTGTATAAAAGCATCAACAAGTACCATAAATCCAACCATCAGAGTTTTTATTCAAATCAAATCCAATTTTATTTACAATTTATAAAGTGCTTCCACCACTGTAAAGAAAACATAGAGTGCTTTAGCCCTGCCCCCCACACACACCCACAGTCACACATGCACTGTAATACACTCAAATAATCAACATGAGTGCAGATGCACCAGTTGAGTCTTCACCAGGAGCAGAGACCCTTATTACCTTTTGATTAACTTTTTTTACCATCTGTATCAACGTTTTGCATTTTATTTGGCACTGGTTTAAAAAACAAAACAAAAAAGTATGTAATGTTTTTCAACCTTTTTTTAGTCATGGCACATTTTTGGGGGTGACATGGCAGACCATGTACTAAAATCCATCCATCCATCCATTTTCTTCCGCTTATCCGGGGCCGGGTCGCGGGGGCAGCAGTCTAAGCAGGGAGGCCCAGACTTCCCTGTCCACGCACACTTCCTCCAGCTCTTCCGGTGGGATCCCAAGGCGTTCCCAGGCCAGCTGAGAGACATAGTCCCTCCAGCGTGTCCTGGGTCTACCCCGGGGCCGCCTCCCGGTGGGACACGCCCAGAACACCTCCCTAGGGAGGCGTCCAGGAGGCATCCGGAACAGATGCCCGAGCCACCTCAGCTGGCTCCTCTCGACGTGGAGGAGCAGCGGCTCTACTCCGAGCTCCTCCCGTGTGACTGAGCTCCTCACCCTATCTCAAAGGGAGCGCCCAGCCACCCGGCGGAGGAAGCTCATTTCGACCGCTTGTAGCCGCGATCTTGTCCTTTCGGTCATTACCCAAAGCTCATGACCATAGGTGAGGGTAGGAACGTAGATTGACCAGTAAATCGAGAGCTTTGTCTTTCGACTCAACTCTCTCTTCACCACAACGGTCCGATACAGCGCCCGCATCACTGCAGACGCTGCACAGATCCGCCTGTCAATCTCACGCTCCATCCTTCCCTCACTCGTGAACAAGACCCCGAGATACTTGAACTCCTCCACTTGAGGCAAGGACTCCCCACCCACCCGGAGAGGGCAAGCCACCTTTTTCCGGTCGAGAACCATGGCCTCGGATTTGGAGGTGCTGATCTTCATCCCAGCCGCTTCACACTCGGCTGCAAACCGTCCCAGTGCATGTTGCAGGTCCTGATTTGAGGAAGCCATCAGGACGACATCATCTGCAAACAGCAGAGATGAGATCCTGTGGTTCCCAAACCGGACCCCCTCCACACCCTGACTGCGCCTAGAAATTCTGTCCATAAAAATGATGAACAGAACCGGTGACAAAGGGCCCTGGCGGAGTCCAACATGCACTGGGAACAGGTCTGACTTACTGCCGGCAATGCGAACACAGCTCCTGCTCCGGTCGGACAGGGACCGGACAGCCCTTAACAAAGGGCCCCGGACCCCATACTCCCAGAGCACCCCCCACAAGGCGCCCCGGGGCACACGGTCGAATGCCTTCTCCAGATCCACAAAGCACATGTGGACTGGTTGAGCAAACTCCCATGAACCCTCGAGCACCCGATGGAGAGTATAGAGCTGGTCCAGTGTTCCACAACCAGGACGAAAACCACACTGCTCCTCCTGAATCCGAGGTTCGACTATCGGTCGGATTCTCCTCTCCAGTACCCTGGAATAGACCTTACCGGGACTAAAATGTACTAAAATGTTATCAAAAAATGGGTATTCAGTATAGCAAATATTATACATGCCAGTGTCTGGTTCTTTCATTTTGGCAATGGTGATTTTTTTTTTTTTTTCAAGACTCTCCAAAATAGCAAATAATACATTGAAATACATGAAACTGACATTTTTTCAAGTCCTACTCGGCAATACCTTAAGGCACACTAGTGTTCCCTGGCACACTGATTGAAAATCAAGGGTATGTAGGAACGGTAAAAACAGAGGTAACATTAAGGTAGATATTGCAAAAACACACACATAGCAGTGCACATAACAAAATGTGGAGGGTTTATAATGAGACAGTGGAACAGAAATGGAAGAGCACTGTATTCCCAGTGTGTGGGTGTTAAGAACGTGGCGTATAGGATCATGTAACCAGCCTGTTGAAGATGTCATTACCTACACAAGGCCAACGAGCGGTGCCAAGCGGGGGGCGCCCTGCTGCCAATTGGCACTGCCCCCCCCTGTCCTTATCATGCCCACAAAGTACTGCAGCAGACCCGGTGTCAAGAGCCAGGGAATCCTTTCTCTCCTCTTCACAGCATGCCAGCACTTGTCTGACACTTCAGTCCATGTACTGTAAGGATAATGAGATGCTGAGAGCAAAGGCTAATAGTTCCCTAAAATGTAAATAGAGCAGTGAGTCACATTTTGGAGTGGCGCTGACAAACAGAAAACTATATGCAAGCATCGAATGTATGGTGTACCCTTATTGCCATGTTAAATAGGATAAAACAATAGTAAACAGATGATTTAATAAACAAATAAACACTCTTCTTGGCTAAAGTTAGGCAAACAAGAAAAGTGAACAAATGAGCTTTCTGATTGGTTTACAAGTTGGTTTACTCCTTACTAGTTCACTTTTACTGTTTTCTTTATATTAGCCAGGAGGAGTACCACAGGAAGAACTAAAAGGAGAAGCTAATTGAAAAAGTTAATCAGGAAAGCTATAATTTGCTAAAGGATTTTCTAAAGTTATTTGTAAATGCATAAAGTAATTATTTTACTTAAAATCTACTATTACTTTTAAAAAGCTCCTTTCATTAGGAAAATTACCAAATCATGTTTGAGGAGTTTCTTTAATAAAAGCATTTACCAATTCAGGTATTAAATAGTCTTTGTAATAAAAGCATTTGTCAAGTTATGAATCACTCAATCAATTATTATTTTAAAGACTCCTTTAATTAAAGCTTTCCTCAGATTTTACTTGTACACTTACTTATACAACCTATTTAATGTAGCGTTCAGGGTCCTGCACAAAGAAATGGAGCTTCACTTTTGCAGAAACTTTTTAGGGTTGTTTTTAGGGATTAATATATATTATTTTGCATCTGCTCACAACGCAATACTTTTTGGTTGATAAAAATCTATTATCCATCCACTTTATTCCAATCTTATTTCTTGATAGCTATTAGCTGCTTCTATTTTTACCTTGAAGTTCTCATTTCCTCAAAAGAAAAATGATAATATAATGGCACATCAAATTGTGTCATATTTTTAAACAAGGGATTTACATTTCTGCCCTCCATTTATAACATTGTCAAGTCCCTGTCAGACCTGTATTTTGACAGTCTGATTGTGAAGGACAAAAATAGCTGCACCTCACCTGCAGTGGGACAGACAGTGATGGGGCCGTCTGCTGACTTAAAGATAGAAATTGCCTCATAAATTTCATCAGCTCACCTCCTTAAACCTCCGTGATGACTAAAAGATTTCTATGAATGTGAAAACAGGCTGTGCCCACAATAGAACGGACGGGAAAACCAGTCAGGAAACCAAAATGCACACGACATAACAGCAATTGATAGTTATTTTGTTTGCATTTATTCATTCATTTATTTTCTACCGCTTGTTCCCGTTAGGGGTCACGGGTGACTGGAGCCTGTCCCATTGACTTTGGGCCTTAGGTGGGATACACCCTGGACAGTGGCCAACTCGTCGCAGGGCTAACACAGAGACATGGACACTGACAGACAACCATTCACTCTCACATTCATTCACTCGGGGTCATTTAGAGTTGCCAGTTGACTTAAACACATGGATGACTTTGGACGGTGGGAGGAAGCCGGAGAACCCAGAGAGAACCCATGGTAACACCGGGAGGACATGCAGACTCCACCCAGAGAGATCATGTGATGCCGGTCTGGTCCGGGAATCGAATCCACGATCTCTCAGGAGCTCTAGCCGCTCTGCCAACTTGCACCCCTGTGTGCAATGTTTTCATATTTAGGTGTTTGTTTTATTATCAAATTATATTTCCTTAATTGACTTTTCCCACCCAGATGATCACAGCAATATATATAAATTGTAGAAAGAGGTGTTTGAACCTCCAGCCCTCCAACCCTTTTTTTGGCTAATGTCTAAATGTAGGAGCAAATTCCTAAGGTTGCCGTTCACGGAGAAAGTAATCAACCCATATTGGCATAATATCCATTTTCAAGCCTTAACCTTGACATCAAAACTTTTCGACGTACGCACAACAAAATGATCAACTATTTTAACACAGAATAGTCCAACAAGTTTCATTTGGTCTTGTGATAATTAAGTATTTTAAGGTTCTTATTTCAAGCCAGTGTTGTTTATTTGACCTGACAGTTTCGACTGCTCACTCGCAACCTCCATCAGAGCGTCACTCGACGTTGCTGTGATGTGTCTGGTCAGCTAATCTGTGCAGGTTTTGGCGCAGTTTTGGTACCGGTACCTGAGTTAGCAGTCGAAACTGTCAGGTAAAATAAACAAGCACTGGTCTGAAATAAGAAGCTTTACAAACAGACTGCACTTGTAACACTCTCTTTGCATGTATTTCAGCTTGTCCACCTAAATGGCCCTGCCATATGAATTGTCGCTAATGTGTTGAACTAAATCCAGAGTGAAACACATATGAGTCTGGCGTGAGCCTGGTTACCTAAGTACTGCACATTCTGATCCAGGCCCAGGGACCAAAGACACAAAAGTCACAATAATTAAGACATTTTTATGACTATAAGGAGTAGAAAGCAGAATGTATTGACTTACACACATATATTGTAATGTTTTATACATATTTACAGCATGTCCTCACTCAATCCTGCAGAACCTGTGCAGCACTGGTCTTACAGGCTCTAACTCCCTCAGCACACGTCTAAAGCATTCTCCGGACTGTGTCATGATGATGGTCAGATGACTGTGTTTATGGTTTTCAAACTCAAAGTGTTCTTTTTACAAGAGTGTCCTAAGTTTTGCTGAGAGAGTTAGATTGTTCATACATTCTGTTTTGTATCTACATGACTTTTTTTTTTTTTTTTTTGGTTGGAGCAGAAAGCAGCGCTCTGATTGGCTGTGCTTGGGTGGTCCACCCTAGTTTCACTTTTCAGTTTTTCAAAGGGTGCAAAAGTAAAAGCGATCAGGGGTAAAAGTAACAGTATACATATGGTTGAAATGTTTTTTCACCAGGTAGACATGATGAATGTTTCCTCACTGTCTTAAAGTACATGTTTCCCGCCCAGGGCCATATTGTCTCTATAGTGATGGGCTCAAATAACAGGTTAGGAAGGTCCTCCGTACCTTGAGGCAAGAGCAATTAGAGATTCTCTCATTAGTGTGTGAGTGTGATTTGTTTTTTGTAGCCTGCAGAAACTCTTTTCGGGACAATCTTCACAGGAACATTCCTTTGGGGTGTACAGGTGTTAGCTGTGAAAAGCCCACTGTGGGGTCCAACTGCCCAAATGTGACTTGAGTTACAACATCAGAGACTTTGACAGCTTATTATTGATATATCATTCTGTTTTTTGTATCATACAAAACAAAAAAGAAAATAAAAACAAACCGCATAAGACTCAAAGAGCAAAAAGACAAAAGCAAAAAGAGTACTCTACTCTTCTAGAGTAGTCTCTAGAAAATTAGATTCCACAGGTATCCATTTATCGTTTCCATTGTTGATGTTTTAAAGTCAAATGGAACATGTGTGTTAAAGGCATTCTGCAGGGCCTCGTTAATCTCAGTCCAGTGTTTATGAATATGAGTGCAGCTCCAAAAACGCAATGACACTTTATTTAAATAACGAGTCTTTGTTTAAACTTACAAAAAGTTGAAAATACTGCCGTGTATTTTATTATCACTATATATTTCTTTTTGAAAGTATTATTATTTATTGCTGTATACTTATAAATGTAACCTTAAATTGCTTTACAGTGGTCCTTTAAGGAAGACCATGAGTTACAGTATTTATAGAAAAAATGCATAAGTGAATACTTTGTAGATGTTTTTGTCTGTCACAAAACAAAATACTTTAATCTAAAACGTTCACTTGCAGCTTGTTCTTTTGTGATCCTACACCGCCATCTTGTGGTCAGCCTAAACTCCTCTCATCCAAACTCCTCTTTTCTTCCAGGCGGTGTGTCTTTATGTCTTCAGACGTGTGAGTGAAAGGCTGAGCTGTGGCTGGCCCCCGCTGCTGGCCCCTGTCTGCATGTTTGGAGCCTGTTGTGACAGCGGCCCCGTCCCCAGTCCATTAGAGCGCTGATGGAGTTGTCAGAGTTGGGGTTGAGTGATGATATGATGTGATCAGCGGTGACACCCAGTGGTAATGTCTGCCACTTCCTCCAGACTGTTCGGGCCCCTCGTTTCTCCTCCCATTTAATCAGATATGACAAGCACCTGGGGGCCCACTTACAAACCCCTCAATAGTCTTTATGCTCAAGTCATCCTTTGACTACAATACAGTCACGATACTTATAGACGTGGCAGTAAAGCAGGAAAAGCAGAGTGTACATTTAAGTAGTTAGTACCATGTTATAATAACTACACGTTAAATGATCATAACAAAGCATGAGCAAATATTC
The DNA here is from genome assembly GCA_019453435.1 of Rhinogobius similis. Classification (NCBI taxonomy): domain Eukaryota; kingdom Metazoa; phylum Chordata; class Actinopteri; order Gobiiformes; family Gobiidae; genus Rhinogobius; species Rhinogobius similis. The sequence continues at coordinate 22,724,897 of CM033627.1, read as the reverse complement.
ACAATGAACATGTAGTTTATTAAACATGATTCAGACTAGGAGCTAATTAAGGTTAGGGTTAGGATTAGGGTGAGAGTATTAGTTAAGTAGTTACTAAGCCTGAATAATTCGGGGTTAGGGTTGGGGTAATTGACTATTTGGGTTAGGGTTGTTGTTCAAGTCTTTCTTCATGCTTTATTAAGTGTAGTTATTACCCACTATATATATATATTATTTTTTTACTTTGCAGTTAACAATTGGCAGCTATACATTGTAACAAGGTATCCAAATAATGTAGAAGGTGAGCAAAAGTAAACAGCAAATAAATAAATATGGTGAAATGATTATTGTTGTTATTATTTTCAGACACTGATTATGATTGATTATGATTGAGGCTGAGACTCAAACCCATGACGCCGCAGTAGCAACCACACATGTCATGTCCTTATCCACCTAGCACTGTGGAGTTAAAAGTCTGAATTAAAATCTTAAATACTGGACTGAGATAAATGTCTTCAAGACTGACATTCCATTTGACTTAAAAACAACTGATCTCAAAAGTAAAACTCCGACAATGGAAACGATTGATGGATTGGCAGCAGCAATAAATGCAATAACAAGAAAATGGATGACAGGAACGGACCCGACTGAAATATCATCAAATGTTTTATAAAATGGAAAGCCTTAATTGCGGTGAATTTGAAAATGGACAATTTGGCAAAATGGGACAAATGCAAAAGGGGACATATGCCAGACTGAATTGGATACTTCTGTTTACATTATATAAAAACAATTAAAAAGATCATAAATTGTAAAATGAGTTGTACATAGGCTTTATTTACTACAAAATAAAGAAAAATAAAACGATAAACCACAAATTTCAAACTTACTTTAATCATCATTGTTGCTATTAGCAGTATTGTAGTCATTTATAGCGTTGTAGTTGCACAAAAGGGTTGAATCTGAGCAGCCTACTTCTAACAGTATCAGTAAAGAGCATGGTCACGTGCCGCTGTGCATTCAGCCGGGCTCACAGTCTTGAGCAGACAGTCTTGGATACACAGCAGATGGTTAATTGCTGTGTTAATTTTCCTGATGAGGCTCTTCAGAATGTGTCGACAGCTCTCTGGCACTAAACGGAGTCTGCCGTCAGATGGAGCTGCACTTTTCATGTTTCCAAATGGCACCGTTGGTCCCTGCTTGCCAAAATGTGGGTAAACAATGCCTTGACAATGACTCAAAATATTGCAATTTAATCAGTACTTGTATGTTTGGATAGAAGTACAAACGTGTCAGGTAATTAAGGGAGAAAGATGTGTCGCAAAGGGCATCTATAACTTGAAAACACACAGTATTCTTGAGTTTTAGCATTTGTTTTAAATTATTAGTCCATTAACAGTCCTAATTTCTCATCATTCTGAAACCCATAACGGCAGCTTATTTTGTAGTTGGGTTTGGGTTTTATGCTAATCCTAATAGCCTACTGTCAAATAAATGCTTTTAAATAATGTTTTTTATATTTTGCTAAATAAATCAGGGCAACTCATCCAAAGGACAACAGATAAATGTGGATAAAAAAGACTCTTTTATATTGTGATTATACCAGGCGCTTGCACAGCTCCATTTGTACCACACTAGGAATTTTCACACCTAATCCCTAAATCACCCAGTCCCAATTTAGTCCACCTTGTTCATGTTTACCCAATGACAGTGACTGAAACTGGGTCTCACTGAATATACAATTACAACCTTTAAGTTTAAGTTATAAAATCTCTCTATTTGTGAAGATTACATTAAAATAAAAAACACACAACAAAAGAATAACTAAATTAAAGAATGCTCTAAATTTAGCTCTTGCAGCACTCAGCACCCGCTCCGACGGGTGTCTCCGTCTTTCAGGGGAAGGATATTTATAGCAGGGCCATGTGAATAATTGATTTGGAAGTTGAAATGGGCGCATGTTGCATCAGAGCACCACAAAGGAGGCCCTGATGGAGTTATTAGAGCAGAAGTTTTTGACAAAGACCCAGCTGTTTGTGGCACGTGGTGGTTCCTTTCATCTCTCACTCCTCCCCGTGTGTATGAGAGCTATTACAGAAGGGCCAGCTAATTTAACCACATTATCGCACGTGTTTGAACTCTGGCACATGCTGTTTAAATTGCATGCATGTTTGAATAGCTGGCATTGGAGGTGTGAAAAATAGAGCATCATTTGTAGACGATGCAGGGTGATAATGAGACACATGTTGGTGACCAAAGCCACATGCTGTTCTTGTTAGCTTAAAAGTAGAGATCTACTGGAGGTACATGTTTAGAATGTAACTATTGGAGGTAAAAATGTAAGTGTCTCATGCATATTTTGACAGCTTTACAGACACCCACTCTCAGATATAGTGAAGTGAAAAATAAAATGTATCCAGCATAAAATTTACCACAGCGAATACCTATAAATACCTAAAGTACAGTTCTTATACTTTTGCACTTTGTTTTCTTTCCGCCACGGGTGTCAGTACATTGTAAGGTACCTTTTGAGGTTTTCTTTGGAAGTGAGCAGAGGGAAAGACAGCGGTGTTTCACTTGATACGAAGAGTACTGTGAAATGTATCAGCTGTATAGTAACAAGGACAAAAACGTACTTACAGTCCCGATTAAAAGTTTAAGATCAGTTGAAACATGGACAAAAGTCACATTTTGCACAGTTTGTTGTTGTATTTTATTGTTGTTTTTCAGCCTCTGTATCGCGCACATGTTACTGGAGTTCATTGCCCACGGACACAATGATGAGGGATGGTGGGCAAATACTGAGTCGCTGTCGTCCACATATGTCCACTATTATCCCCAAAGATGTGTGAAGTAAAAATGTAAAAGTCATAAAAATGAATATATAGTCATTGTTTGTGGACCACTGCAGCTGTGCCCTTATGTCTTCATCCACTCACACCGTCATAATTACGAGGATATGGTAATCAAGCATCTGCTGCCTGAAGTCAAACTCTCTCTCTCTCTCTTTCTGTCTCTCTCTCTCTCTGGTGAACTGCCCCAAGGTGAATTGAGCTCTCTTTCACAACAGCATGGAAAAAGCATCCATGCACAGCACCGCCCCCCCTCGCCACATCAAGCAATTTCACATTCTTCTCTCACTGTGCACTTCTAAGTCAATCTAGCTAAGACCACAGACCAGAGGTGTCCAAACTATGGCCCTCAAGCTTCATGATGAATTGGCCCGCATACTTTAAAATCCGCAACCCCTACAACCTCAATAACTAACACCTGAGACTGACTAAAGATGAAGTCGCACTTTAAAACCTCAGTCTGGTTGCCCTCCACTTGCTCTATGTTTCAATTTGCGTCCCTTGGAGAAAAAAACCCCACAAAGTTTAGACACCCTTGCTATAGACAAAGTAGTCACTTTGTTTCTTCATAGTTCATGGTTAAAAATAAAAACAAGAGAATTGTACATGTAAGTAATATGAAATTACTACAACTGAGATCTGGATAGTTGATGTAATATATAGACTACCTATTGACACTGGTGGTGAAGAAAAGGAGAAGATGATGAGGCTGAGGAGGTTGACCGTTCAGCTGCTGCAGTGGAGTTTGTGACAGGTTGTCAAAATGTCAGAATAAAGAAGAAGGCAGAGGGGGAATTAGTATACGCTTGAAAGGTGACCGTGAATAAAAAGTATTGATTGGTGATCGATTATAGTATCGATTATAAATGCCTTTTTCTGCTCATAATGAACTACAGCATAAGTAAACTACCATCATATGTTTTGTTCATTATAAACTGCAAAATTAATCAGAAATGGCTTAGTAAAATAGTGGATTTTAGTTTAAAAAAAATCATAGAACAATTGACCCCCTCTTTTATTTTATTTTCATGGAAGCAAGCCTCAAATTTAGTTTAGTTTATACAATCTTTTAACCCAGCGCATGGTTTGCAGAATTTTTCAAATAATCAGAACTGAGTACAAGGTTGTGGACAGAGATTGGAAGTATTATGACTCTATTTACAGACTACTTAAAGAAATTAACTACTGCCTGGCTGATAATGATGCATTGCCACATATAAACATTCAGTACAGCAATGTTACACACAAAGTAAGTGTTTATGGAGCAAAAGGATACACCTTCGTTTTTAAAGGGCGCCTAGCCGAAATATTGGGTTTTTCCCCAGGTGTAGGTTTTACCGGCGGGGATAGTTCTAGTAAACAAACCCCAGCCCCATACCCAGCAGATATATACGGAGGTTGTTATAACATATTTATATAGAGTGATATTGTGGATTACCAACTGGTTGGTGACAGTCATGCACCACTACTGCGTTGTATAAATATCACTAATCAAACACAGAGCATACCCACTCTTACTTTTGACAAGCCACACTACACATCGCTCTCCAAAACAAATATAGATGATATTGAAATATCACTGAAGAACCATCAGAACAAGCATATACTGTTTTTATACGGAAAAGTACTACTGAAACTTCACTTTAAACCTATAAAGATTTATTTCTAAGTGGAACCAATGGCCTATACACCATTTACCTGGGATGACAGTAAATATATGAATTATTATATGAGCCAGGCTGGTGGTGAGTTACCTGGGTTTAGTGCACTCGTGTTCAATATGGACAAGGACTGGGTGGGGTTTTTAGAGGTCTTTTAAGATGGGGTCTCCCGCTTTTACAGAGAGGAATAAACATAGCCAAGCCACACTTGAAAACAGCGGCAGGGAACATTGCAAGTGAGATAGTTACCCGTGCGGCGTTTGGGAAATCAGCAGCGGATAAGAATCAGGGTGGAAATGGATTTGTGGTTTTCAGAAAAAGAGGTGCAAAAAGGTTACCCTCGGTTTGTGCCACCACGCATGTGCGACCATCTAGGAAGTGTAAAGGCAGTACTAAAGGAGGAGCTACATCTAGGAAGAGCTCATTCCCCAGGAGACGAAAGACAAAGCGGACACGTTCGTTACCCCAAGATATTTTCTAAACATGGCTCTGTTGCATAATCAGTCGAGAGAATGTGTAAAGACAGAACTGGATCTCTTTACTGTACCGTACACACAGACATCCATTGAGAAGTCTACATTTGTCGAGATCCCACCAATTTCGGCAATAACAGACAGTGGGCCTATTGAATTCTACATCACAGGGAGCGGTGAGGATTATTTGGATCTAAATGACTCATACATTTTTCTACGTGTGCAGATTACAAATGCAGATGGCACCAATTTAGCACCGGGTACAGACGTAGGGTTTGTGAATTACCCCACCTGTCCCCTTTTATGTCAAGTCGATATTATGCTTGGAGATCGACTAATCACCCAGTCATCTAACACATACCCTTATCGTGGTATTATAGAATGTTTACTAAACTATGGCCAGGATACATTGAATACACAATTTAGTACATCATTATTCTGTAAGGATACGAGCGGTCACATGAACGACGCCTCCACAGCAGGAGCCAACCAGGGTCTGGTGACAAGAGGCGGCTACAGCGAGAATGGGCGCATAGTTGAGTTGATTTGACCGATCCACACTGATTTATTTTTTCAAGAAAAACTCTTGCTTAATGGACTGGATCTGTCACTGAAATTCATACGTTCGAAAAATGAATTTGCACTAATGTCACCGACTAATAATGCTGATTTCCATGTAAAGACTGTGTCAGCTAGTATTTTTGTTAAAAAAGTCACAGTCGCACCAGGTGTCAGACTTGCCCACGGCAGAGCATTACAAAACACTAACACTAAGTACTCGATTGACAGAGTGACATTAAAAACATTTTCAATAGACAAGACAAGAGTCTGCAATCAGGACAACCTCTTTATAGGACAAATCCCTAAATTTAGTTATAATAGTTGTTGACAATGGTGGGTACACAGGGAGTTACACACAAAATCCTTTTAATTTTCAACATTTTGATACAGAATACATTTCTCTGTATGTGGAAGGACAGTCATTCCCCGCAAAACCATTCCAGCCATTTTTTAACAGAAGACAGTACGTCCGTGAATACTATCAGCTGGTACAGACAAACGGGACGTCATTTGAAGGACAGATCACTAGGTATAACTCGAGAGGACTTTGGAGCAGGATATACACTATTTTGCTTCAATCTAGAACCGGATGAGGGTCATGGTGGTAATATCTCCCTGATTAAGATGGGAAATCTAAGGCTGGAGGCTCGTTTTCGTGTACCTCTACCACATACAGTTAGTCTGGTCTGCTATTCAGTCTTTGACTCCATAATCGAAATCTCAAATAGAAGACAGGTACTGCTTGACTACTTTTAAGGAACATGAACACAATTGAACTAACCAGCATTTTGAAAAAGTGTGTGAAGAAGAAGATACATTTTTGGGTGTTTTTGCATCTGATCAACTGCCTAGAAGTGTTACCAGAGTACCTGCAGCGCTAGTTATCAACAACCACCCATCAACCAAGCCTGGAGAGCACTGGCTAGCTGTGTACATTTCCACTTATCGATGCAGATATTTTTTTGACAGTTTTGGAAATCCACCTGATTATAAACGTTTTCTGACTGAGATTATGCGTTTTCTCAAGAAAAACTGTATATCTATACATCATTCCACCAGACAGGTGCAGAGCAATCTCTCTGTCACATGTGGACAGCATTGTGTATTTTTTCTCTACCATATGCAAAAAGGCATGAGTTATAATAAGTTTATCTGTATGTATAATCCTAATCTAATGATGCAATGGTCTGTCGTTTTGTTAATCAGATACAACCAGTGACTGTCTGTCGTGAAACTCATTTTACATGTGTGCAGTGTGTGAAACATAATAAAACTCATTGAGAACATTTGATTCAATATTGTTTTTTATTCCAACCCCATAGCATACAACACCATATACATAGAAAAAACAACAGCTTTGAAACATATGCAGTAAAACATAATGATCCTTTTCAAATATACAATATGAAATATAAAAAAGAAAACAAATATTCATTTTAAAAGGAAACAATGAAAATACCACAAGTCTATTAAAAACTAAGCCATATCAACAGCATGCTCACTCCCCAGCAGTGGACTAGCAACATTCAGCTCAATCTGATTATTGACATTAACCATTTCAATAGCATGCTCACTCCCCAGCAGTGGACTAGCAACATTCAGCTCATTCTGATTATTGACATTAGCCATTTCAATAGCATGCTCACTCCCCAGCAGTGGACTAGCAACATTCAGCTCAATCTGATTATTGACATTAGCCATTTCAATAGCATGCTCACTCCCCAGCAGTGGACTAGCAACATTCAGCTCAATCTGATTATTGACATTAGCCATTTCAATAGCATGCTCACTCCCCAGCAGTGGACTAGCAACATTCAGCTCAATCTGATTATTGACATTAGCCATTTCAATAGCATGCTCACTCCCCAGCAGTGGACTAGCAACATTCAGCTCAATCTGATTATTGACATTAGCCATTTCAATAGCATGCTCACTCCCCAGCAGCGGACTAGTAACATTCAGCTCATTCTGATTATTGACATTAGCCATTTCAATAGCATGCTCACTCCCCAGCAGTGGACTAGCAACATTCAGCTCAATCTGATTATTGACATTAGCCATTTCAATAGCATGCTCACTCCCCAGCAGTGGACTAGCAACATTCAGCTCAATCTGATTATTGACATTAGCCATTTCAGTAGCAAGCTCACTCCCCAGCAGTGGACTAGCAACATTCAGCTCATTCTGATTATTGACATTAGCCATTTCAGTAGCATGCTCACTCCCCAGCAGTTGACTAGCAACATTCAGCTCAATCTGATTATTGACATTAGCCATTTCAATAGCAAGCTCACTCCCCAGCAGTGGACTAGCAACATTCAGCTCATTCTGATTATTGACATTAACCATTTCAATAGCATGCTCACTCCCCAGCAGTGGACTAGCAACATTCAGCTCATTCTGATTATTGACATTAACCATTTCAATAGCATGCTCACTCCCCAGCAGTGGACTAGCAACATTCAGCTCAATCTGATTATTGACATTAACCATTTCAATAGCATGCTCACTCCCCAGCAGTGGACTAGCAACATTCAGCTCAATCTGATTATTGACATTAGCCATTTCAATAGCATGCTCACTCCCCAGCAGTGGACTAGCAACATTCAGCTCAATCTGATTATTGACATTAGCCATTTCAATAGCATGCTCACTCCCCAGCAGTGGACTAGCAACATTCAGCTCATTCTGATTATTGACATTAGCCATTTCAATAGCATGCTCACTCCCCAGCAGTGGACTAGCAACATTCAGCTCAATCTGATTATTGACATTAGCCATTTCAATAGCATGCTCACTCCCCAGCAGTGGACTAGCAACATTCAGCTCATTCTGATTATTGACATTAGCCATTTCAATAGCATGCTCACTCCCCAGCAGTGGACTAGCAACATTCAGCTCATTCTGATTATTGACATTAACCATTTCAATAGCATGCTCACTCCCCAGCAGTGGACTAGCAACATTCAGCTCACTCTGATTATTGACATTAACCATTTCAGTAGCATGCTCACTCCCCAGCAGTGGACTAGCAACATTCAGCTCATTCTGATTATTGGCATTAACCATTTCAATATTAGAATCACTCCATGACTTTGATGCAGTACCAGCAGTAGTTGTTGCATTAGTATTTATTTGATTGGGCTGTTGAGTGGACACTCCAGGTATTACATCAGACACAATCGTACCACATGCTTTACGTTTTCTTTTTCTCTCAAGTATTCTCTCACGTATTTTGCTTATACTATCAAGTATGGAATTTACAGCATTGTCTATTCTAATCCTGCAAATGGTCCTATTTAAATCAGCCCAGGCCTCATCTAGATCAGGCTCTGGCATTACATTATCATTTGTGTCATCACGCTTCGGAAACTTAGGCGGTGTGGCCATTTTAAAAACAATAGACACGAAAAACGTTAAAAAGAAAAAACAGGAATCACTTTACATCTTTTAGTTCAGTTTCCAAACCACTTATTATTCTACCTATAACAGTATAGGTGAGTGTAGACAGAGCAGTTTATTAATTTAGAATATTATTCAAATATTCTTGCCAACTGAGTTGTGATAACCACTAGTTTATTAGCCACGTGCTCATGCACCCCTGTAACGTCACGAGTATTCCTACTTACTGATTCAGCAATTATACGCAAATTTAACTCTATGTTATTTACACGCTGTAGGAGGTTATTTACAAGCTGTAGGAGGCTCTCATCAGCAGCTCTTTGTACATGACCTGGTGACCCTAACACCCCATCTACATGTGCCACTGGATAACTAGTTTGAGGTTCCGAGACTAAGTCAGGACCCAGAGTAATGTCTACAGGTGTGTACATAGCATTTTGGGGGGCTATTTGTTCATTATGTGTTGCTTCAGACACTTGTAAATCATTAACTGACCCCTCGACGTTGATCTCTTCTTCTTCTCCTTCTCCTTCTTCTTGTTGATCAGCAGCTGCTGTAGTACGATGATCAATGCTTGGTGTGCTTGGTGCGCTTGGTGGAGCTATAGTGGAGTGTTGATCATTCCAAAAAGACTCAATGAGATCATCTAGTGGCAGTGGTGGTTGGGAGCCCCCATCCTCCAGGCCATTGAGGAGTTGATCATCAAACAAAGATATAAGGAGGCTTCAGACTCAGTGGGGGCTCTGGTCTCAGGGCAGGTCTGTGTAACATACAGGAGTTATGTTAAACGACTATAGTCAAATATTTAAACAGAAGAATATAATAATAATAATAATCTCACCTCTGTATTTCAACAGTTGGATTGTGTGGGGGGATCTGGTGGTGTGGGAGGGGCTTCAGGCTCAATGGGGGGTCTGGTCCCAGGGACTGGTCTGTATAACATACAAGAGTTAGGTTAAAGGACTATAGTCAAATATTTAAGTAGAATAATATAATAATAATAATAATAATAATAATAATAATAATAATAATAATAATAATAATAATCTCACCTCTGTATTTCAACAGTTGGATTGTGTGGGGGATCTGCTGGTGTGGGAGGGGCTTCAGGCTCAGTGGAGGGTCTGGTCTCAGGAACAGTCCTGTATAACATACATGTATGAGCTAGGTTAGACAACTATAACCACACCACACACACACACACACACACACACACACACACACACACACACACACACACACACACACACACACACACACACACACACACACACACACACACACACACACACACACACACTTACAGAGTTAGCACAGAAAAAAAAAAAAGACAGGAATAGTTATCTTCTCCAATACATACTATATCCTACATAATATTGGTTTAAACATCACACATACCATCATCATCACTCGAGAAGTCATTCTCCCGACTTCTTTTACCACCTAAAAATCAGGCTTGTTTTAAAAAACACAGAAATAAGAAAAACACCATGACAGAATGGTTGGATGTCATTAAAATAAAACCCCATGCTTACCAGATGGATTCAGTATCAGCCAGTTAGTCAGCGTCTAACAGTGGATCATCAGCGTCTTCTCCTCAGCAGCTCGTGTAGCTCATCATCATGTTTGGATCTTTATAGGACCCCAGTACTAAGGGGCCGCCCCCATGTGAGGGTGTGATAAGGTAAGGGGGGTCTTTACTTGACCCTCTCACATGTTTGAAGAAGGCCATGAAACTTCTCAGACTTTGTTAGAAGTTCCAGAGACTCTTTCGTCTACTTCTGCAGACGAAAGCAGCAGATGCAGACGCGTATTGGGTCTTATCTACTATCTCTACAGATTTTGACTTTGAAGATGTCACCTGTAGTGTGTTAGAGGTGTGAGGAGGGGGAGGGGGAGGGGGAGTCTGGTTTGATCTATCTCAGACTTTAAGTACAGAGACAAAAGACTAAAGCTCATACTATAGCAGTGGTATAATTTTGTTAAAACTATGTGTTCGTCTTAAACTCTTACTATAGTAACCATGTAACTGTAGAAGTAAAATAGGATGTTGTGTGGGAATCAAAACGTTACAATAGTACTTAGATTCATTGGGGCTAGCTATACGTCGAGTGTTTCTTTTTTCTTTTCTTTTTTTATTAATTGCTGAACCATTGAATACAAACAAAAAACAAAAATAGCACCATATACTTACAATACCATGTATATATATATATATATATATATATATATATATATATATATATATATATATATATATACACATACATAAGACAAAATGTTACATACTATACAAAGAATATATATATACATGTGTACTCATATATAACAACAAAAACAGGGGCAACTTAAGTAATTTTACATAACTTCAGGTCAAATCAAAGTCATCCATAAAAGAAATAAGAAAGACAGCACCTTTCTCTTCTATTAAACGCAGTGATTTGGCAAATAGACTTAGGTCATTCTTCTAGTGAGCAATATTTGGTTTCATTTTGAAAAAACGGCATTTATGAATAAAATGTTTACCCAAAAGTAATAAATTATTAATACCATATTCAATTTTGAAATCTTTTAAAAATATTCCAAATTGAATTTCTTTAATAGTTAGAGGGGCAAACACAATTCCTCCAGACTGTAGCCAAGACTGAATATCAAGCCAAAATCTTTGTATAACGTCACAAAAAAAGAAAAGATGTTCCAAATCTTCATCATCTGTTTCACAGAATGAACATTTACCAGTTTCGATTTTAAATTTGTTTTTAAGAAATTTGTTAATTGGGTAAATTTTATTTAAATTTTTAACTTTAGCTTTGAAAGGAATTGGAAAGGAGAGATATTTAATTCTAATTTTTTTAATTTCTTCCTTTTGGAAATCTTTAAGAATGTAATTCCTTTTAACAGAATTTGTAACAATAATTTAGTAAGGAACATCTTAGAAATGTGTTATTGCATTTCTTATCACAAAATATAACGCCTTCAATGCAAAGTTGTCTCAGTCTAGGAGAAGTATCAGAGTATATCACATCCTGTTCAACCATAGTTCGAATCGACACTGGGATCGCCTTCACAATTTGGTTATATTTTCTTCTATTACATTGAATTTGAAATTTCTGACAGAGAGAGTCATGTTGTAAAATATGTCCATCATCATTTATGAAGTGACCTATAGCCCACACTCCTTTGGAAAACCATTCCTCAATGAAGACAGATTTTTTGTTGAGCAATATATATCTATTATTCCACACTGGGCTATTATGGGGGGTAAAATTATGTTTGAATATCATTTTCCAGTAAAGAACCTGATGGTGAAAATCAGAAGGTTTAACCTGTAGTTTATTTAAATCAAAATCACATTTTAAAACAAAATTAATTCCTCCAAGTTGATTAAAAATTAAGTTGGGTATGTAAAACCAAATAGAGTGGCTATTGTTTAAAAAGGATTTTAGCCATTTAAGTTTCAATACACCATTCATGATGTCAAAATCTATTGCATTTCCCCCTCCATCACCATACGGTTTGACTAAATCATCTTTTCCTATGTAATGGCATTTGTTCCTCCAAATGAAATTAAAGTTTAAGCTATTAATTGTTTTGATCATTCTTTTTGATATAGGGAGAGAATATGCTGGATAGATTAATCTAGAGAGACTATCCATTTTGGCCAGTAATATCCTACCAAAGACAGTAATATCTCGTTGTAACCATCTATTTAAAGTTAATTTACATTTGTCAATGTTATCACTTACATTTGTTTTGACCGAAACATCACTATCTTTTGTAATAAGTATACCTAAATATTTCACCTCTTTCTTCACCTTAATATTGTATATGTTGAGAATCGTATTTTAGAGCAAATAATTCGCATTTATTCAAATTTAGTTGCAGACCTGAGGCTTTAGAAAATTTTGCAATAATTTGTTGTGCGAAGGGTATTTGATCTTTATTTTTTAGAAAGAGGGTTGTGTCATCAGCTAGTTGACTAATTATTAACGTTTTGCCCATGACGTCAATACCAGCAATATCACTATTTTTTATTAAAATAGCGAGCATCTCTGCAACCATTATAAACAATAAGGGTGAGCTTCCACAGCCTTGACGAATCCCTCGTTTAATGTTGAATCTATTGCATGTTCCATGGCCTAAGGATACAGAGCTATTTATATCATTATACAGAATATTAACAGTGTTTCTAAATTTTACACCAAATCCGAATCGAGTTAGAGTTTCTAAAATAAAGGGATGTTCTACAGAATCAAATGCCTTATAAAAATCCAGAAAAAAAATAAAAGTTTCATTATCAATTAAATCACTATAATCAATTAAATCTAAGACAAGTCTAATATTATTATGGATGTTTCTCTCCTTTAAAAAACCTGATTGTGTGTCACTAATTATATCTGAAACTCCCTGTTTAATTCTTGCTGCAATTGAACCAGAGAAGATTTTGTCATCTGTATTTAATGCTGTTATGGGTCTTACATTTTCCAATAGCCGTTTATCTTTGCCTGTTTTAGGGATTAGAGTAATTATCCCTTGTTTCATACTGTTCATCAGCTCTCCCTGTTCAATACAATCTAATAATGCTTTAAACAATATTTCCCTCACATCTTCCCAGAAGAATTTGTAAAAGTTAACTGTGAGCCCATCACAACCTGGGGACGTATTTGATGTCATCTTTTTAATAACCACATCCAATTCCTCAATTTTTAGGTCTGAAGCACAAAATTCTTTAAATGACCTATAAATCTTAGGAATCAAATGACCAATTTGATTAAAATAAAAACATCACACTCATTTTGGGAATAGTGAGAGGAATATAATTTAGAATAGAATTTATAAACCTCATTTTCTATCATTTTAGAATCTTTGCATTCATTTTCATTAATTAATAGGCTACTTATAAAATTTCTTTTTTGTCTACTTTTTTCCAAGTTGAAAAAGTACCACAAAAGGACCACAGACAGAGGGGGCGTGCCTTATCCAGTTCTTTTAATACATCCATGTGCGCCCCTAGCGGGGACCGGAAGTAACTGCAGAACCGGAAATGGGACCTGGGGTGGACCGAAAATGTGGTGTGCTGATGTGCGCCCCCTAGCGGAAACCGGAAGTAACAACAAACTAGTATGTTCTACTTTAATGGTGGATTAAATTAACTGGATAAGGTACGCCCCCTCTGTCTGTGGTCCCAGATTGATTAGTGGCCGTGCGAGGTACTGCAGCCTCTTGGAACCAGCCTTTTTCTAAAATTGCATTATAATTGCAGAGAGTACTGAATTATTATCGGTATTTAAATAAAATAGAAGGAAATGTTCTTTTCTACCGTTTCTAAAATCACCAAAATTACCGTTTTTATATGAAGTGGGGGATTGTCGTCACGTGGCGCCCTAAAGCAAAGATGGCAGCCTCCGTATCAGGAAGTAAAACAAAGATGGCAGCCTCCGTATCAGGAAGTAAAACAAAGATGTCAGCCTCCGTATCAGGTAAATGCGGAAGTAAGAAACTTTTTTGGGGTCATGCGCCAATGAGCACTCTCCATAGGGATAAACAGGGCGGCCATTTTGGATTCATCTTCCAGGTTTTATTATAGTTCTATGGTATATGGTAATTACTACTGACTTCTTTGTCTATTTAACAGATGTAAAGAAGGGAGTGTGGAGTGCACTTACATTTTCAGGATCCCAAGGGCTGCAGGCTCATCAGTGACATTCTTTTTATTGTCATTAGCATCATGTCACTGTTCAGTCTGCGTGTGATTTCTGAGCCTGAGCAGCAGGAAGCAGCCTCTTCAGTGACGCACAGCACTGGTTTCTTGTCCACACTAAGGTGCACCAAAGGTGGAGACAGGGTGGACCTTTTGAACAGAAAGTCCTTGAAAAGTCTTTGTAGAATCGACAGTAGTAGAAAAGATTTCATTGTGCTCTATTATCAGTGCATGTGAACTGTATGGTGACACTTACGCTCACAAAAGTACACAAGTGGGGTCATATTATTTAGAGATAGAAAATTGAGAACAAGAAAATGTTTGACAATAAACAAAGCTAACAGGAGATTGTGGCATCAGACTCTGAAAAGCCAAATGTACAGAATGGTTTGCCAAAATGTGAGCTCCATGAAGTCAAGCAAGAGTCAGCTGTAACTGTTTTCATTCACAGTATTGCTCTCCGTCAAAAGGAGAGAGCCTTGAGGAGAAGATGACAAAGTAAAGAAAGGCCATAAGTACAGCAGGCTTGACTGCAGAATAAATCGCCAAACACCTTACATTTGTACCAATCATGGCCAGTCCTTTAAAGAGATGTGAAGCTTCTTTTGAATGTCCTGATCCTTCCATTTCACTCGGATGTTTCTGTGACATTCTGCCATATCAGATCTACGGATTTATCACACAAGATGTAGTGCTATTCTCATCCAGGCCATTTTTAGCCCACTGCATCCGTAGCTTAAAGCACAGACGCAAAAATAAAACCTGTCACAACTTCCTCTTTGTGCTCCACTGTTTGTCTCGGTGCATATTTCTCACTGTCAGACGGGCACAGCTGCTGCACCCTCAGGCCTCAGCGTGTTCTGCTGCAGACTGCGTCCCTTTTCTGATATCAGTCCTGCACACAAAGCCCTGAGTGTGAGACACGGGAGTTTACGCTCAGAGCGTCTTTTATCCCTCTGTGCCGCGCTGTCATGGATGCTGGTGTGGGCACTGGAAACTGGAGCTTTCACACCAGCTAGCACTTCAGAAGCTCAGGGAAGAGAAGCCTGAGTGTTTTCCCCAAATCATATTTTCACAACTTATGCTAAAAACGTTTATTACGCCAGGATTTCAGTCAAACCTTAGTCCAAAACCGTTCAAGTGATTCAAAAATGTACACAGCAAGTAGGTCCTGGGTTTGACACAGGGTCTTTCTGTGTGGAGTTTCTCTGCGTAGCTTTCCTCTGGGTGCTTGGGTTACCACTAAAGACATGTACAGGTGTGTGAATGAGAGTGTGTTTGTGAGAGTGAATGCAGGACAACGGATGAAAACTAGCCCATGGTTAATTCCAGCGCTCTGTCCTGACCAAATAAATAAATAAATACAATAAACTATTGCTAGAGGTCCACTCAGGAGACTCAAAATTAGGTGATTTTACAAATGAAATCAGGGTTTAATTTCTATTTTGATTTTTGTAAAGAATTTGAATCAAAGCCGAATTTGACTTGACTTTTTGCCTTCTTGAGGAAAAAAAGTTTTATATTTATATTTTATGATGTTTAAATACAAAGCTTGTGTCAGTTTGTGTTACTTTCTTGCACTGTGTAGATGCATGACATAAAGGACACCAGATTAATACTCCAATTTAGGAGTCCCTTCTAAATGGTTACAGTGTTAAGTGACCTTGGATAAACAAACATAAATAACAGAACATACAGGTCTTAAGAAATAAGAACCTTACTTATATGTAACTTTAGTTTCTTAACCATCATTTTTAATATATTTTTCATAGTTCTGCTGGTCGGCTGAATGTCTGTGAGGAAAATAATCTGTGCTCCATAAGATTATAGAATTGTAATTCTTAAAATATGAGAGGAAAATAGTCATCATTTGAAAATGGTAACACAAACGTCATGGTCTATTGTGTCTCTCCCTCATAGTTCACATCCAGCCATGACCAGTTTGGATGGAACCTTCAGGAATAATTGCAGTGTTGTTAGGATTAGACTGTTTGATTTATTGATGCTGGTTCGAAAATAATACCATTTAAATGTACTTATATATATTATTCACATGTATTCTCTATCTAGAAGGCTTTTGTCAATATGCTTCAACCTTTATTTGGCTGATAATAAAGTGTAAATATACAACAGAAATAATTGTTTGTCGAGTAGTCATAAAAATGATCACTGACTAAAATAAACTATATAAAATAATTATTACTAAGATGTATTATTTAATTAGTATTTTAATTATTACTAAAATTGTTAGTGACAGTACTTGTCAAAATAAAGTGCAATGTCCCATTGATTATATCAGAAAATCACTTTAAGCACCTTGACAGTAGCAGCATATCCGTCCAGTCACAAAACTCACCTTTTCATCTTAACAATGTACAATATTAATTGAAGTCGACTGTGATCTATAATAGCAACGGATTCATAGTTTTTCTTCATACGTAACCTTTGCGAACACAGTGTGGGAGCAGGTCTTTCTAAAAGGAAAAAAACACCATAATCACATTTTCTTTGTCAAGTCAATGGCCTTGGAAAGGTGAATCATCATCAATTAGAAAGTATCAAGTCCACTGATCCAAGTCCAACACAAAAGAGCACACAACCCTCGTCACAAACAAACACTGTGACTTTTGCCGAAATCAGACCTTATAACTCTAATTGTAAACCGTACATCCATATGTTTAAATGAAGGGGCAATCTAAAGCAGATCTAGGGTAGAACTCTGTTTCATTCAAAATTCACCCATGCATTGTTGCACACTGAACTTAGCAGCCTTGAAAGAGGTGTTCAAAATAGTTTTCTTTTTTTTTTTTTTAGGTACGAGATCCACAGCTGATCCCTGTGTCCTTCGGTTTTTGTACATGCAGTGCTCAGTTATTATGTGCTCTGCCAAGGACATCATCACTTTAGCAACAATTGCCTCACGTACCTGACATATAGAGTTCATGTCTGCTGTGGGGCAAGGTGTACCTTCACAATGTTGTCTATTTGTCATTCAGCTCAAATGAAGATTCGGCTCCTCACAGTTTGGCAGTGCTTTTTTCTGTGATGTGTTTTCTAATAAGCATCCGTGTAAAAAAGATCTGCCATGTTTTTTCCATTCAATTGCCACAGTTCCCATATCTAATTGTTGTCGAAAGATGTGGCTGACCATTTTTTTTTAGCCATAAAACAATCCAAAACCAAAATTGATTAGGTAGGCAAAGATGTTGACCCCTATAGACAATTTGTAATGAATTTTTGGAGACGGTCCATTCAATTTTTGCGATAACGCAAACAAATAGAAGCAAAAAATATTACTGCAGCCTAATCTTTGAGTAAGAACACGTCAGCCATATTTATTTGGTTACATATGGACCAAATGAGCTTAAACTTGTCCATACGAATAAAGATATTATATTAAAAAAAAAAGATAAACATTGCAGGTTTTGAGAAACTCCTTCCAGTCTTTGTGTGCCAATTTTTCCTGGAAACTTGACAATGCCAGTCAATCACACTGAATTTTGGATCACTTATGGCAACCTTTGGTCTGTAAGGATTGAGATCAATGTTTCTGCAGAAGTCATTGCAATTATGCCACCTATCTTAAAAATTGCAATTTTATTAATATTCACCAATTTGCAGACATAACATTCTACATATTAGACTAAATGAAAGAATACAATCCAAAATTGCTCGGTGATGGCTTTTAATTCTTTGTAAATCACACTTGAGTCGTCAGTTCATTAAACCTGAATCCCTTTGCAGTTCTCTGTTGGAGCAGTGTGCCGAGACAGAGGTGTACATTTTAGTTTGTCTTCTTTCAGACCAAAGTTTGAATGAAGCGCAGAGTTGTCGGTCAAAGATTTGCGTAGAAAAAGCAGTGACTCAGTTGTCACTGTCAGTTTACACAGCTCTGATGGACAAGAGTTGATGCTAGTCACATCCTGTCAGTTACTTTTAGGTTGTTGTTTTTTTACATATATTTGTATGGTTACAGATTTCAGATATACATAAAGATTAGACATTATAATGCCATTTTGAGGTCCATGTTGCAGACATTTCAGCAGCAAAACCATCAGCCACTTCAGCCTTTCCATCTTTCCTTCACCGGGTGGCAGTAGTTTTGTTTTTTCTATTACAAGCACACTGGTACTCCTACTAGTGCCACATTTTGTCGAGTCAATCAGCTATTCTTCAATACTCATTTGTGTCTGTCTTTTGTAAATGACTCTTATGTTTTGTTTTTGTTTTTTCTTCACTATAAGGCCAATTAAGTCAAAATCTGAGTATCTGAATCCAAAGAGAATCCACAGCAGGAGTGACACTCAAAAAGTAGCGCAGCCTTGTCTTCACATTTCACTCTGGTCAATCCGTGCTGGGTTGTGAGCGCCTTTGAATAGACATTTTCAAAAGTGTGGCCTTGAGTAGTGAAAGGACAAAATGACGCAGGATTACACCAGAATGCACAAGGAGCGCGTGATGTGACATGGGAGAGTCGAACCTATAGACTGGAAGGGTTGATCTTTTACCGGTTGCATTTTGCGTTGCTTGTGCGAGTGAGTCACGGCGGGTTTATAAGCTCCGGACAGCCCTCCACGCTGGTGTTTGGAGGCCACTAGTCTTTGAAAAAGCATCACGTAGACACATGCAGCAGGCGGCAGCATCTCCAGCTCTCTCCCAGGAGGGTCCCACAGTGCCAGCAAGCCTCACCATCATGAGGTCCTTCTTCCTGCTTCTCCTCTCCCTTCTGCTGGTGTCCCATGGATCCTCTGCAGTTATTACAGGGGTAAGTGGAGCGCTGAACGTAGATGATTGTTGTTCACTATTAGGCTCATTATAATTTCCAAAACAGTGCATTCTTTTTCATTGCATTTAGTTGAAATCTGATTTATTTGTTTATTACATTGACAATTGCCTAATAATACTGTGCATGTCTGAAGCATCATCAACCATTGTCACCATTGTGTCAAGCTGCCATAAAACATGAAAGTATTTTGTGAGTATCTGTCATGACACCCTGCGCTTTTTTGTTGTTGTTTTGTTTTTTTAAGCTAACACTAAAACCCACCACACAGTCCATCACCTGTAGCACATGTGTTGTATTTTAGCACATTTTAAGTGTATTTATTATGAATCAGACATCAAGATCAACAAAAATGCAATTGAATAGGATAAAAAAATGTAGTTTTTACTCTGAAAAGTATACCCAATGGTAGTGAGGGCTGAAGTGGAAAATGCAATCGTGGCTCACCTTATTATTTCACCACTGTGACTCTCTTTCAACTCTTTCAATCTCTTTTTTCCCCCTTTTGAGTCAAAGAAAATGTGAATAAATAAATGTTGCTACTTTATTCATGTACAGTGTGCTGTTTATTTTATAGCTGTGAGTAACAATGTTTTTTTTTTGCATTAAACTTCAATACCTAGAAGAGATATTTATTCATTCATTTTTTTCAGGAATTTAGTATTGTACAATAAGTAGATCATACATTTTCATTTTGTTTAGCGTAAATCGGGATGTTGGTTTATAACAGCTTGGTAACTGATTATAACTGCTTATCAGGGACATTTCCCCAAACTATTTACATTTAGATATTCATATTTTTGAAAAGAGGCTATGTGACATTTTAGAACTCTACATGTATCATTCACAGTCACATTTTTCAAATAATCACAACAACTAAGCACAGGAATGTGGGCGGGCATCAGGGAAAGGTGAAAATGACAATTTTCTGAACGCTCGAGCCCCAGGTTAGCTTTCCCTCCAACATTCAGGAAAATACAACTTTGTATAAACCAAAGATGAGGAAACAACAGGGTTAAAAGCTCATGTAGAAGATGTGAATGTTGAGCAGTGCCTTTGTGTTCCAGGCCTGTGAGAAGGACACGCAGTGCAGTGGGGGCATGTGCTGCGCAGTGAGCTTGTGGATCCGCTCCCTCCGCATGTGCACACCTATGGGCCAAGAGGGAGACGACTGTCACCCCATGAGCCACAAAGTAAGACCCTTCACCAAAATGTGACCCTTTTATTCATCCTATTTTGTTAACGTCTTGTATTTTGTCTTGCAGATTCCATACTTGGGTAAAAGACTCCATCACACTTGCCCCTGTCTGCCCAACCTGGCATGTATCACCAAAGAAGAGGGCAAATCCAAATGTTTGTCTCCATTTAATTATCCAGACTACTACCTCTGACAAAAAGAATAACAAAGGCTTTTGACCACAACTAAAAATGTATAGACACATATACAGATTTCAAAATAAACGTCAATGTCAAACATTTTTAACTGTTGCTAGTTAATTTGAAGACTTTTCAGTGTTTAATTTGGTGCACAAAAGAACAGTCAAATGAAAACCGGAACATGAAAAATGTTGTTTCTTTGCTGCGGCCTTACACCCAAAGAGTTCAGAAAAATATTACCTTGAAATATTTAATAAATATTTTTTCTTCAAAATGAAATTGAATCTGTTGAATTGCCTGCCGGTGTGAGCAAGGTTGTTTCATTGAGCTGTGTGACCTTTAACAAATTGAAAACTCCGACATTAGAATTGGCAACTGTTACTAAATTTGGATTTACATTTTGTTCGCTCAGTGAATCAGAGGGAAACAGGTCACACATCCGGCCACGTTTGTCACCTCTTATTTTCCAATCAAATAGATTTCAGGCTCCAGAAACTCCAAGGTAATCCATATAAGATCTTTATGAACTTAAAACAAAGAAAATATGAAAAGGGTCAGTGAACATTTTGAGTGCTGTGGAGCTATACTTTCATCATTCAATTCAGTCACTTTAGCCTATTTATTGCTGCATTTCAGATTACATCACAACACTCTAAAGGCAAATAAAATATATAAAAGTATTTCACATATATTGTGAGACTAGTTTAAAGAGTTAAATGTAGTGTTTTTTTTTAAATAAAGAATTGTACTGATCTCCTAATCTTTTTATGTATCTATGTATTTTTGTTTGCTCAAATCTGGGGTTGAACTCAAAACCTTTTGGCAGACAATGCATGTGTTAAAAATAACCACTCAAACTATATGAAAAGCACTTCTACTTTTCAGTCCAGTTAAAACATGTAGTGCAGTAGAAAGTAGAAATACTGTTCCCAGAAACGGTGAAGTAAAAATATCCACGGTAAATATTGCTTGACGTTTGGGAATGTAACACCTTTTTTTTTCTGTCCTGTGGTGTGACGTGCCTGTGTAGCAAAATATAAAAATGATTTTCAAAAACAAATCAGTTTTACAGGAACGCTCTGCACAAGCATTACATCATCACCTGTCACACCCATAGACCACAGCACATTCATGACTATTTTGCCGTGTTTAAGAATATCATACATGTCCCATCCTAAATTATTATATATATATGTATGTCTGTGTATATAAATACTTTTTTTTTTTTTTTTAAACAGCTGTCATCTTAGGATATCAAACGTATTACTTTTGACCTGAAGCTTAAACCCTTTACTTCAGAGCTTGTCCTGGAGCATCAATGACCGAGGAGCTGCTTATGGCACTAAACTTCTCATATCGCTTTTATATTTAAAGTACATAACCGGGTCATATTTATAGAAGAATGTATATATTTTTATCTTCGCATCGCATCCAAAAATGGACATCATGACAACTACCCAAGAACAGAGAGAAGTAACTTTTGCTTATTTTTAGTGTTGTATTTTGTCCCTTTCTACCAGGAGATGGGGGAAGGTGAGGTCAAGGGCCTACAGTCATCAATATAAATGATCAGGTTCAACACTTGTCAATTATATTTGGGATACCTGATATGATAAAATCCAGTTTGCATTTTTTCCTCTCGTTCTCTGGGAGTGTAACAACATCCCACTGGGGGCGATTGACCCTTACACTCAGATACATGAGGTGCTTACAGCCCTTGCAAATAAATGCGTACTATATACTTCTCTGAGACAAATATAATCACAAATGCAACACCACAATATATTTCCCTGGCAGGCAAGACTGTTCCACCTGTCCTTCTCACTTTGGTGCTGCTGAAATAGACGGTCTCTGAAAGCATTTTAATTGTGTTTTAATTTCAAGGTCAAACAGGTCCTTTGTCACATTCACCTTCACAACACGAGGAAACATGGACACTGAAAGCATCCATCACTGTCAGCCTGTGTGATTCAGGCCGTTTGTTCAGAGCCCAAAGCAATAATGAGATGTGTCCAGTGAGATGGAGGACTTGTCATCAGTCAGCTCCACTCACACACTCACACGTCCTCCACTCTGGTCCTGAGAGGCTTGTGCACCACAGGCAGGGTCAGGGATCCGCTAATGTCGATGATCTGAGGGGCAGGAGTAAAACACATGATCTATATTACACCTATTACGATTCTGATTTTAAAGTTTTATGAAAGTTCTTCTTCTTCTTTTTTTATTGACTAGGAGTTTGGGATCAGAAATGTGGATGAATTAGGAAACTGCATTGTCATTACAGCTTTTTTATTGGCACATGTAAGCTCATGCATATAATACAAGCCTAAAACTATAATTTGTTAGGCCTATACATAAATAATATTATTAATAATCACCATTATCATCGGCATAATAACAATAATAAGAATCATAGTCATAATCATTATCACAATCACAATCATAATAATAAACAGAAAGAAAGAAAATTCATAACCAACCATTAATGTTTTAAAGAGAGAAGCAGAATTATGACTATCTTTGCTCAATCACATCACATTTTGAAACGATTTAGAAATTCTTACAAATACATCTTTTTAAAAAGGCTTTTTGCATTACTTTTGATTTTGTTTATTGCAGCTCTTTAGACATAATTACGTGGCTGGATGTCGCAAAGCCTTCATCATTTAATATGTTTGTTATGACTGCACCCACACAGGAACAATGTTATTATTAATTAAGGCCAATTAAATTGTGGAATTGGCTGGTCTTGGTGCTCTTGCATTTTTCAAATCAACCCTCACAGTACACCCATGATTAGATCCGTTTGGTGGTTGTGTTTGAATCATAACAGCAAAGTGAAGAGAACAGTGGTCTGGTGTAATGAAGGTCACTGTCAGTGAATGCGACCACAATTAATTATTAGATCAACTGTGAGAGGCTGCAGAAGGTGAGAGATTTTTTTCTCTTGAGGAAAAAAAAAACAGTGTAACCTTTCTACTAAGTGGCAATTAGTGTTTGTGGATGTTCACCTCAAAACCCATTTCTGTGATTACTGTAATTACCTGGATATGGTGTAAATGAAACACTGCTACAGCTCAATTACACAGAGAATTGATGCAAATATGTCACAATAGTGCACTGATGACAAACTGATCCTAACATAATTTAAAAGGCACGTGTTTTGAAGAAGACAACAACTATATTATTTTACACTTTTGGTTTATTTCCTCAGTAATACAAACAATGCAAACATTTTCAGCACCATTTTACATTTCCAAGGTTGCATTAGCCATGCAACTTTGGAGTCTGCTGGCCATTTTATATAAAGTTGGTGTCTGTTAAGATACAGAAAAATATACAATGAAAAAATAACAATGTAGATACTATAATACTGAAAGGTAGGGCTGTACAATTTTAGAAAGCAATTTGATTTGCATAATATATTTTAAAATCAGGATTCAGTTCACAGTCAACATTTAAAGCACACCCATGAGCAGTAATATCTGAAAAATAACCAATATGTACTGCACAACTTAAGAACCTCCCTCCATAGACAGTACTTTTTTAGTCGTGAACATTCTATTAACCTCTAACTTCTGCAATTTGATATTGGTGCCAATTAGCATCGTAATTTTGATTCAATTGTCATATTGTGCAGCCCTACTGATTTCAAAAATGTTGTATCAACAGTGGCATGTACAGTACTTTGGGCTTAATAATGATAATAATACAGTACCATTGTGTGGTCTGTGTGGCAATGAAAGGGTTACAGCCGACTGAATGCATTAATATTAAAAATTAGGCTTATTCCATAGTCAATCAAACAAATAACTGCGCCAGTTGACAAAACAACAAGTTCGGCATAGTGAGCATATGGACCCCTTTCTTAACAAAAGAAAACCAGAGCAACATTTTCACAAGTTCATATATGAACTTAATGTTTGAATATTTCTTTCTAAAATAACACAATACATGACCTGTACTGAGACATTTTATATAAAAATGCCCTGTCAGCCCTGAAACTATATTCAATGTTGATATAATAACTGATGTACAGGAATGTCTCAAAAGTATAGCTTTTACTTAACTTTCAACTTATGCTTAAATGATGGTATAATACCCACACAATATGCATCACATATTGCCTGTAGGAGCTGCATGCAGAGAACCTTGTTCCTCAAAATCACTTTGACACACTAAATTATTAATTCTTAGTTGCTCAAAGAATATAAATGTACAGAATATAAATAAACGCACATTCAACCTCCAAAAAAATCTGACATTACATTCTGAAGCTGGAGTATTTGGCCAATCATGTCAGTAAATGATATAAACTCTTCCCTTTTTCCAGCTCTAAAGCAGGTATGATATTTGACCATATATGACATGTAAGATCTCATGTGTCATGTCATATGTCTTCGGGAAGGTTTTACAGAATAACTAAATACTGGAATACGGTAGGACTTCATATTTTTAGTTTTCTTTTTTGGAGGTTTCAGAAGAAGCATCAGTTACCCATCATGATTAAGCAGATGACAATCAAATGCCTAAAACTGAACTAAGGAATTGAAATAGAATAGATAAACGATTTTTAAACAGTGAATGGACGTGTCTGTAAACTATGACACACAACTTTAGAGACTGGTGCATTAGCGACTGGGGTCAGATGGCATAGTATGACTCCATGGGGGTCTGCGAGGCCAGGCAGCAGGGGAGGCAGGCTTGGAGGGCCCTTCTCAGCTCTCTGTTGAACAGAAAACTTACGATGGGGGTGGCCCCGGCCTGGGCAAAGCTCATCCACACTGCTGCTGTGAGGTACAGCGGCGGCACTGACGCACCCTTCACAAATATCCTCAGGAAACAGGCACTGATGTAAGGCGCCCACATGAGCAAGAACGTCAGAGTGATCATGTAATACATCCTGCCAATGCGCTTCTCCATCTTGAACTCATCCAGCACCAGCAATCTCCTGCTGGCCTGGTGCGTGGCCTGTCTGATGCCCACCAGAGTGGGCGGAGTGGGGCCACGACCAAATCCTGCGATCCAGTTAGCCGCCGCCTGGCCCGTGGCCCCGGGGCCATGAAAGGTCCAGTTCTGGCTGATGGCCGGGACCAGCTGGGCCGGCTTCATTTTTCGGTGATCATAGACGAAGCAGAGCATCTTTACATATAACACATGAGTGCTTCCCACAATGACAGCCAGCATCAGCATGAACCCCAGCGTATCATTGGCCTTAAGGTAGCGGTGCTCAAACGTGCACTGCTCCTCCTCGCGGATGAACTTATATGTGCCCACATCGAACACGGGAGGAAATGCCATGGCTACCGAAAGAGTCCACACCATGCAAATGACCGCCACACACGTGCACAGGTTCATGCGCTTGGAGTAAAAGCGATGGTGCGCAATGGCCATATAACGTGTGACGCTGACGCAGAAAAGGAGGAAGGCGACGTGAAAACAAAAAAGCACAGAGGCAAATGCCACCAGCTTACAGCTGAGCACTGTGTACGGCCACGAGCCGCCGCTGCCCATGGAGGCCATGACGAAAGGGAAGCACATGATGGAGCGCAGCACGTCAGACACGCACAGGTCCAAGAGGAAATAGTAGGGAGCCCGGTGCAAGGAGCTGTCCTTAAGCAGCAGTGCGCACAGAGCCATGTTGCCCAGCAGGCTCATGGCCGTGATCAGACCCAGAGAGGCCAGCTTGACCGCGGGGACAGCAGATGCGTAGCTCTGGAAGGACGCACTGCTATCCGCGAACTCGCTTGAATTTGCCATCGACACAGCGTCACAGAGCTATTCCCTAATCAACTCACTGTCCAACACCGACGGCAGCTCACACGTACCATTCAACAGTAATTCCATCAACGCACGTCCCGTGTGAGTTAAAATGAATCAAAATCATGACGCCTTTCTTCCGTTTCTTCTTATCCTTCATTTCACCAGCGCACAAACCGAACAGTCACGGTGCCGTGTGTCCTATCCTCCAGTGAACCTGCCGTGCTCGCCATAATCCAGAGAGTTGCTCTGAACAACCCAGAAAAACACATCTCACGTCTCTGTGCGGTGCTCCTCAGGTGAATCCAAGATGCTCCGCGGCACAGACGGAGATTATCTGCGTTTTAGTGAAGCCTAAACGATAGCGCTGCAGCGATGAAGCCCACAAAGGCAAACATGTTTGCTCAGAGCCGTGCGGAGGCGGCAGCTCGCAGAGGTGGCGGCAGTTTAAAGTCTCTAGCATATGCGACGCACGTCCGCTCGTACGGAGCAGGCCTGGAACCAGACGCAGACAGATGTGCCTCTCCTCTCACGCTGTGGACTGAATGTCTTCATGAGGGACTCAGCATCCACAGGGTTTACTTAAGAGAATCACACTGAGGTTCTTGCTTAAATGCAAGGAAACAAAAAGTTAACAGCTTTGTGTGAATATTGTGTCATTCAATGCTGTCTCCGTCTGTCTCATGGGGGAAATTATTGGCCACTGTGAAGCCTAAAAAATGTTCTGAAAAAAAAAAAGCCTTCTCTCAGAGAATGTGACATCATGAACGAGACACACTGGTCTACTGACTCTATAGTCTAAGTAGATCAGTAGATCCAGGTAGGCTTATGGTTTTAATCCTGCTCCTTCTGTTCAAAGACAGCGAATCTCAGACGCCCTCAGTGTGTCTGCACTGCTGAGTGGACAGTTCATACAAGGATAACCTGATATAAATAAATAAATAAATAAATAAAAAAATAAATATATATATAAAATAAAATAATATATATATATATATATATATATATATATATATATATATATATATATATATATCAGCTTTATTATGTATTAAAAAATGAATATACTTTTTTTAATACGTAAAGCATTTGTATTTATGATTTAAACATCTTGAATTGTACCTTTCTCTTCTGTGTGCGAGGATGGAAAATTTATTACAGCTTACCAGCGCCCCCTTCTGACTCAAGTTCCAGTTTCATTTGAACGGGAAATGTAGTAACACTAAAGAAATGTGCTAAATGCCATGGTGTACGTGGATGAATGATCAGGTGCAGAATGCACAATGTTGTGCACTCGGTTTCCAGATTATGCATATTTAATAAATCAGTGACACTCACAAACATTCTTTAACTGCACTAAACAAACTACATATCCTACTTGCTTTGTATGAAAAAATAGTAGGCTGTTTCTGGATAGGATAATTAGGCCTAGAAGTCAACATCAAATCTAGTTTCATTAAAGTGCCTGCAAGCGACCAGCGACCAAACTGCGAGCAGAGTGATACCTCTTGTTTTCCCCCACTCTCTGAAAAGGACCAACTGCGACGTTTCTGCCCAGTGACGCGAGAACGTCATCATTCTGTAGGCGGAAAAGCGGCAGTGCTATTTGTGCCCATAAAGCCAAACCGGCTGTTTTTATTCTGGACTTTGAAGCACAGGTGATCTGATAGAATAGAAAGTGTTTTTGGTGTCTGTGATGGCGCTTCCTGCGGGTCAGACAGAGCTGCAAATGGACAGAGGCGCCCTGAGCGGACAGACAGTTCCCTCTGAAAACAACATAGACATCGACGAGAAAGAGTTGGATAACATCACAAAGAAGCATCGAGAAGACGACACAACGCTGCCTTTGCATTCGCCGTGGACTTTTTGGCTGGACAGGTAACATCTTCGCACGGCTTCTGTTTTGTTGAACTATGACTTGAAAAGAACGCAGTAGATCGTCTAGAAT
This sequence comes from Rhinogobius similis, assembly GCA_019453435.1. Taxonomy (NCBI): domain Eukaryota; kingdom Metazoa; phylum Chordata; class Actinopteri; order Gobiiformes; family Gobiidae; genus Rhinogobius; species Rhinogobius similis. The sequence goes on along the minus strand of CM033627.1, from coordinate 22,696,400 downwards.
GTCTTTGATGGCCACCGCTTTTAGGCCTCTAAAGCAAATATAGCGGGAGAGAGTTTGCCTTCATCCACTTTCCATTGACCGCCTCCTCTCTGACAACATTCAAACATCGTTTTTACCACTGTTTTGTAATATAGGGTTCTTAAATCTTCGTCACTGAGTGTTTGCCTTGCAATTCTTGTCCTGAATTAATCTATTCACCACCCAGCAGGGGAGGCAAAGCGAAAACAGACACTGGAAATCCGTACTGAAAGTGAACAGAGCACAACAGAGATGGCCTTTAGAGGATAGATCCGGCTTAAAGTCATGCAAAAGTCAAAACATCAGGCAGCAGGAACAGTGGAGTAAACAGCTGATTGGCCATTGTAGCTGAGGGCTAAACGAGTAAATGGTTACATTGTTATTACTATTACGCATATGAATCAGCTTTGCTTGATGGGAGAAGGGCTCATATAAGCACAGCCTATTTCAGAGAGATGGAAATCTAGCACTCATACCATAGTAATTAACAATTTAAAAGAAGATATTATCTTTTGAATGGGCAAAAGTTCTCATAAGATCAGATGAAAATAGGACAATGAAACCCTAAAAAGTTAGGCCTAATAAAGAAAAGTAAGTCTAGGCATATCAGAATAAAAATATTTAGCACCCACAGTAGATAGTTTTGCCTGTATGCTTATTTCTTAAGTATTATTGTAAGCAATATAAACCTTGAATCAGATTTGTTGACAAGAGAAGGCCATATATATTTCATTTAGTATAAAATCTGTGAGCAGTTTGTTAGTCATCAACCTACCTTCTAACTTAATGTGTAATGCAACTGCAGATTGTAAAATGGGATGTTTTGTCGTAGTAACCATGAATGTATTGTGTTTAGGTCATTACCAGGCACAACAGCAGCCGAATGTGAGTCTAATCTGAAGAAGATCTATACCGTGCAGAGTGTTCAGGTGAGCTCGTGCATTCTGAGAGCATGACTGCATGACTTGGCTTAGAGCTATTTCCATCACAGAGTTTTTGACACTGAGGGTGAACAAGCACTTCTGGGGCTTTGTTTTTGAACACAGACAAGGGAAACACAGTTATAAATATAGTAGCCTAAATAAAGTGAACCTAGGTCATATTATTCTGTATCAACTGCTTGAAAATGTAGTATGGCATGCCATTACTTGCTACAGTAATGCAGGCTTTTAATGAGATCTGGGTCAGGTCAAGAGGGAGAACTTGCTTATGTAAAACAATCTTAAAGGCCCCCTACAAAGGCCAACAAATAGACTAAAATTAAAGCATGTTTTTTTTTTTTTTTTTTTTGTCACAAACCTGACTCATACTTGGCCCAGAGGACCCTCCTGTTTGTTTCCCTGAAAGTGTTATTCCTTTGGCTATAATATTCCACAGTTTATGGCATAAAACACATCTATCTCCATGGAAAATGGATGGTTTTAACTCATGGAATGATGCAGGTGAATTGCGACCTTCAGAAAGTTACATGGTGTTGGTTTAATTATTTTTTTATTGTGACATAAGTAACAAAGCACTATGTGGTCAAGTGGAACTTTTGTAGAAAGTGAACTTCAGCGTTCATTAAACATTAGCCAAACGACTGGGGATAGGGGAAGTAACAAAACCAAGATGGACAATCTTAAAAGTAAAGTTACCATTAAAAAAGAAACAAAACAAACAAAAGGCTGTTTACAATGAAACCTTTGTAACTAAAGCCCGAATGACTGTCTGACCTTGTCCGTGTCAAACGGGCCTTTTCCTTACCATATAACCATCAGATAATAGTTATTTATTTGTATTTTTTGCAGATGTTCTGGAGTGTATACAACAACATCCCCCCTGTGACAGCATTGCCTTTGAGATGTAGCTATCACTTAATGAGAGGAGAACGGAGGCCGCTCTGGTAAGTTCAGCTGAATTTACAATAGTGGCCTTGTATTTTAACACTGGACTGTAACAAGGCTGTTTGTTTTCAGGGAGGAAGAAAGCAACGCAAAAGGAGGAGTGTGGAAGATGAAAGTACCAAAAGAAAGCACTGTAGGTGTTTAGGATCTTGTCAAACTTTAAGCCATGTCATGGAAGGTAAATGTGTATGTGGTGATACAAGCAGAGATACTATAGAAACAGTCATTGTTCTTTGGTCTGTTCCAGTTGACTGTATGGAAAGAGTTGTTACTAGCGACTATCGGGGAGCAATTTACAGATAACTGTGCCTCAGGTGAGCTTTTGTGGGTCCATTTACTATTTAGGTCAATCTGGTAAACATCCACAACTATTATTAGATAAATGACAAAGAGTGGGAGATGGAGTTATTACATAAGCCTGAAATGTGCATTTTGATACAGCTAAAGCTCCTGCAATGCCTTGTCGTGTCAGGTTAGTATACACTGCATTCACTTTAAATACTGACTCTGGCATTTGTCATTTTAGACGTTTTAACTCATTTTAGTTCAAACAAATGAATTCTTGATGAAATGCATTCCAATTGATATTTTTTTATATATAGACATGCATTTGTTTAGAAATGTATGTATGCATTTATTAACTTTTAGCTTATCACAAATGCCCATGAAGTTGGAATCATTTCTTCATTATTTTGAATTGGTTTAGGACTCATTCCTCATTCATTTTTATACCAGTTCATGTTCAGTAAGTTTTTGTTATTTTGACATTTCCTGAGAAATGAAATATAAATATATTAGAATTATTTGAATATGTTTTTTAAGGCCATAATGTAATTAAAGTAAACTTTACTAGTGGGTTGTCCGCCACCAACTTGTCTCCATTGCTTTGCCTGAATTGTTTCACCACAGTATGGCATTAAACTTTCCTATCTCCATGGAGACAGGTAGGCCAGATCTGTGGAGAGGTGACCCTGCTCACCGTAAAATTATTCAAGGTAAAACATATTTAGCACAAAACATATATAATGCAAGTAATAAATGCAAGATTTAATGCCATGCAAACACATCACCATGGGACAAGCAGGTGGTGAACCCCTCCAACAGAAAATTTCTGCCAGTTTGGCAAAAGAAATGTCTAATATCTGTCTTTTTATTTTCTGTAGAGGACGAGGTTGTCGGTGTTAGTGTAAGTGTTCGGGATCGTGAAGATGTTGTACAAGTGTGGAATAAAGATGCTACTCTTGCTAACGAAGCTAATGTCCTGGGGAAAGTCTATGAACTTCTGCCATTCATATCTTTCAAAGCAGTTTTTTATAAGTGTAAGCATATTTCCCTTGCACATCGAGGCCTGTAATACTGTTGTCAATGAATAAGGACTCATTTTATTTATGTTTTTCTACATTTTCAGCTCACATGGAACATCATGCCTTTGAGGGAGGACGCTCAAGACACTAGACTATGCTGCACTTTGATTTATTTGAAAGCTGAACTGTTCCTGCCTTTGACGTAAAGACACTGTCCACAACATTGTCAAGGGTATTATTTTACGTTATTCAACGAAAAGTTCAAACTATATTTTTATAACTTTGAATTAATGATGCCTTGCTTCACCAAGGATGATTTAGATAAATAAGAGTCTGTTTTATGTTTGATCATGTTGTGGTTGACTTCCTTCTAACTTTGACATAAACTGTTGCTGTCCTGTTCTCAGCACATCCTATGGAACGCAGTTGTTTCTCGATATAAAGCTAACAGCTATGTAATCTAGCTAACTGTTGACTGTTTTAGATGTTGCAGTGCAGGTCATGGTTTGTTACTCGGTGCCAAAGCACTTTTGTTGTTTTTTTTATCCTTGCATTCTTTCAGTGTTTCCAAGGGAGGACATTTGCCCGTCTCTACACCTCTAGTGAATGTCTGTGATGTATGTTCTTAACTTGTCAACTGTCAACAAATCAGGGTAATGCATTTGCACACAGTTGTATTCCGCCCCCCCCTAATGGAAAGCCATATTCCAGCACAAACCCTGTATGTACATTTATGACATCAGAGCTTTACTTAATTCAATTTAGAATGTGCCTCTCTTTTGGGCCTGACTACAAATATGCTGATATTTAAAACTGAATGAAAACACAATCATTCCATTCTTGCCTTTAGCTCATCAATCAGATAGGAACTGATTTAAGAAAAAATACAATATCAAGAATGTATGAGGAAAATCATTTTTCCTCTATACATATTTGTAACCAGGCCCGTCATTAGCCTTCATCAGTTAATTTGTGAACGTCATCTCAGTATTTGGCAGGATACATAGTTTTGTTTGTTAAGGTCATCTATTAATTTTTTGTGCAAATAATACAATTTCTAATAATGCATATGGCACACATTACACTGAAAAATGCTCATAATAAAATCTTGAAATATGTCATTTACAAACTATGACTTTGAGAGTTGGGCATGACCTTATGGTAACCTTCATACAGGGTTGTAGTGACCAAAAGCTACATAACAGTGGGTGATCTGTAACACCATGGCCCAGTACTAAAAACAGCTTGATTAGGGGGCAACTTAGAGGTTACATGGGGGATTTCTGTATTGTTAAGTTTGGACACTTTCGGTCAAGTGTCAGAATAAAAACATAAAATGAAGCAGGTGAACTTCTACTTGTAATGTGGTTAGTGGTGGCCTAGGGAGCTGTTGCTTGCGGGATAAATGTACTGGACACAGCACAATATTGCTGAAACTTTAGTGCAGTTTATTGTTAACTTACTAACTCTGTCAGTGTGATGGAGTGGTGGCATGGGAGCTACCGACTTTGATTCCCAGATTGGGTTAGGCCTTCAGTGTGGAGTTTTGTCAATCACAGAAGACAGTTATGCTGAGGACATTTTCCTTAGGAGGACAATAAAATATACTCAAACTTAAGCGGAGTATTGCTCGTCTGTTCTAAATGAATATTCAGACAACTCACTGAAAACTCACTGCATCAACCACCTTGTTTTTAATCAATCTTCTTCTTTTTTAAAGTGTGTACAAGAGATATGTCCAGTATCCACATTCCAGGATGGGTTACTGGGCAAATAAGTACTCTTCGAGTTAACCTGCTGCTTCAAACAGTGTAGTCTATTGAACCACATGCGATGTGTATTTGTTTGTGGGCATTATATAATCACAATTATTATTATTTGAGATTTCTTCTTCTCATATTTGTCACCTTTCAATCTAGTTTTGTTGTCACTTCTAAGAAGTAGTTCAACTGGACGCAGTTTAACTTTGACCATGTTTTTGCAGTAACATGGCTTAAGCTAATTAAATAAAAAAAATGATGTAGTTTTATGTCATATGCAGTCATTTGGTCATTTGGTAATTATCCAACTTCCCTATATGTCACAGGTGACAGCTATCAGTCTGGCACCAAGCATGTTCTCTCTCCTGCAATAATTCATCACTTTTTAAAGCTTACACTTTGTTCACATTTTGTCACCTGCAGACAATAAATTTACTTCTCTACAAAAATAAATGGGCAGAAGAGTATAGTGTTTGTTGACTGTTACACTTTTATGGGCAGGTATTGCAAAATGTACAATCTTTAGTGATGAGACAAATAGATCAATATTATAGCCTCAAATTTTTAATATTATTGTATTATAGTACCAGTAGTAATATATAGGCCTAAGTTCTGTATAACAAATATCAAATTATATATTTGCATGTTGTGCTGAATAATAGCAAAGAGCACTGTACGACATAAAATCAGATGAAATCATTTCACTTCTGACATTGTATTGACATCTGAAAAGACTACACTTGACTTCCGTAATGTTAAGAGCAGACAGCAGGTTCAAACGCATCACCTGCATTCTTCTGACATAAGTTAAGACTCTTCTCACTTGGCGCACTGTAAACTGAAGTCATTCTCCAGGCAAGGATTAAATATAGACAGACAAATAATATGTATATATATATATATATATATAATATGTTCTACACAATACACCATTTCTTGGTGAAAAGCGGGAGAGCAGGCCACCTTGCACTAAACCAGGGCCTGCAAAGGTTCAGAATTCCATAGCCGTATATACTCTGTTTTGTCCAAAACAAAAAATATGCAAATGTTTCCTAAATGTTTTAAATATAATAATTGGGTATACAAAAACAAACAAAAACTCCTCTTTTTGGTGCTGTAAGAAAGACACTTTGTCAGTTGTTTCACGTGCATAGTTCATATAATTACCCCACATATTAATATATTTCTTGCTTGTCCTATTTAACAATTTAAACCAGGGCTATGTGCCTTTTAGAAGATTTTGACATCACAAGAACACAACATTTTCTCTTACATACTAGATTTGGCTGAAATGTGTGCTTTTCTTATTACCACTTAAAACCATGAGGGGGCGCTGTCTACCAACAAACAGACCTCGCTTGAACCTGCGTCAACATCACTCTCACTCCATGCATTTCATGATAAGCCTCAGTCATTTATAACCAAATGGGCTGTGCTTTAGACCTTGATCAAGGACAGAGAGATGAACTCAAAATATTTTCTCTTGAGGTTAAATTAATGTTGCTTTACAATGAGCATTAACTGGACTGTTGAGCCCAAGCCCCTGATCATTCTCATCTTTAGGGGCACGAGGCACATTTAATTACACCCATAATGTTATTGTAGGACTTGTTCTGATGATCACTCTTTTACAGGGTACTTTTGATGATCACTTTTGGTACTTTTACTTAAAATAGAAAGTATGCAAATGTTGGCCTGCCTATCATTTAAGTGCAGTTACATTCTTTGCATAGAAATGTGTTATGAGATATGAAAGCCTTATTTGACTACATATATTTTGATGAAACTAACAATAATACATTAACATGGCATGAATGCGGTGGAATTACAGTCACCTTCCCAAAAATTTGAAAAGAGGAAGAAGAAAATTCTCTTCCATAATATAATTTATATAATATCATAGATACATAGCAGCTACTATGTTTATACAATAAA
>CM033627.1:22548891-22689397 GCA_019453435.1 Rhinogobius similis | reverse complement strand
CTGGTTATGGATGATAACTCTTGTCCTGTCGTCTTCAGGGCATCATGAGGGGGAAGTGATGTGTACAGCTCTGGGAAGACTCTAAAGCCACAAGTGAAAGCTGCTGACGTCACAACTGTAAGTCATTTGTCGGTGTCTGTGTTTAGACTGCTTCACTCATGTCATTCCTCCAACAAGGTCAGCATCAAATCCTTCTGACTTCTCTACTGAACAGGACATATGGACCTGGTTTCATGTTTCACCATGCTGTTTGGACAATAGAATATATGGATACATTTATATATATATATATATATATATATATATATATAATTTCCAATTAACACAGAAATGTCCTCCTTCAATTCTGAACTTCACAGCACATCCTTATACTGACAGTGGATTGTGGATTGGCTATAAACGTCTTGAATAAAAGGACCAATGCTCATAATTGACGATTAGAAATGACTGAATCTTGCGCTCAATTAAAATTTGAGTAATTGATAGATGGTTCAATCAAAAGCATGACATGAGCAAATCTTTGGTGATGAGAAGGAGAAGAATGTGCTTATACAAGATTTTGTTTGTTTGCCTGAAAATAAATTGGTTGTGCAAATGTGCGATAGAATTTTGTACTGAAATAAAGAAAATAATACACTTTAGGGGAGGTTATTATTATTTTTCTGGACTTTGTCTCTCTGCTCTTTTCAGCAATCTGCTCATTATCTATGTTCAACCAGCATAACAAATATTATTGTACAAAATTAAACTGTTTTCAGTGGATCAAAAAAGATCATAGGCGTCATCTCTGAGGAAGCATTATGCCTCGTTGTGAGTACTACAGGCTCCAGTGGCAGCTCCTCGACCTAATAACAGCTCTAACCACTGAGGTCTTGTTCTTCCATCATGGTTGTTGGGTGGAAAGTTTGTGCGCCTTGATCACATCTTTTCAGCACATTGCTCCGGCTTAGCCCTGCCGCTCGCCTTGTGATAAGCCATCACAGCATTGTGATGTGAGCCGGGCTGGAGCACAGACAGGAGACACTTATGGGAGAAGAGCAGAGCAGCAATGCAAATACTGTTGACAGACTGTAACTGTACGTTCTCTTTGCCGTTAAATCCAACAGTCATATTGTCCTGTTATGGTTCAGAAAGTTTCAAAATAAAGTTCATTTATTTAGTACATGGATGTCATCACTCTGTATTAGAGTGCAGGTGGCACAATCACTGTTTAGCGAAGCCAACAGAAGTAACGCCGGGCTCACTTTGCACGTGGCGTAGCTCCGGTGCATTGGCCGCAGACATTCCGTATAATTAACAGTACAAGAGGAGCTCTAGCGTTCGTGCCGGTGGAGGTGCCATGCGCTTCAGATTCTTTCCATCGTATTGGAAGACACCTCAGATTTTTTCCCTGTATTAATAACTAGTTACCACAAGAGCATGTGGTGTCGCAAGTGCAGAGCTCAGGGCTTCATGTGAGCCATCACCACAAGATCACCGCTCCAACACAGCAGCCGGAGCTCGCCGGGTGCAGTGTGACTTGACTTGGACTGATTGACTTGACTTAACTCTGGTTTGCTGATTATTAGATTTTGTCTTAAACGAAAAATAGTATGCATTTTTCATATTGTTATTAGCCTTCAAACCTGCTCTTGAGTGTCTTCAGTTTGACATCTCATGCTTTAGAACTAAAAATAAAAGGCCTTTACAAAGAAAAATTTAACTTAAGCGTTGTGAGATGCCATTTTGACTTAGCTGTGGCTCCATCTACTGGCTGTAGAGGCAATTACACGTGTAAATATATACCGACGATGCTTTGCAGTAAGTTGTGGTAGTTATCGTGATTAAATGGAAGAAATTGTCAGAGCGAATCTGACGATGATTTAAGGACTAATAACTGCAAAAGATTCTTGGATAAGTGAAGTCAGCGATCATCTACATCACATATCGAAAGAATTCAGAACGCAGTGTCAGAGAGGGAGCGGATTTTCAAAGGAGTATTAATCAAACAAATGTGAATCTACCTAAATGCTACTCCAGGTATGTGTTTGATGATGGAATAATGTTAGAACATGGCTAAAAGCTCAAAAAAAGTCAATTTTGCATAATATTTGTCCTTTAAACTGAGTTCAGGAAGAGCTTGTGGACACGGTCAGACTCTGACAGACACTGACCATTGGGGACATCATTTCAGTGGAAAAGTGGCAGAATAAAGTCAATGAAAGAAAAGAAGAATAACCTAGTTGAGCCATACCCAAATGCAAAACCAACTAATGCAAATATCATATCTTGCAAATACACTGTCTTCTTCTTCCAACTTGGTACATTCTGACTTTGATTGGCCCCTCATGATTATTTAACCTAATCCAGGCATTTACATCAAAAAAGGTTGCAAACACAGCAGGGCTGTTGTTGACTAAAGAAATTTGTGGTTGACTAAATACATGGCCTTTGCATGGATTAAATTACTAAAAAGGGGTGTAACACTGACAAAGCTGTCAAAATTAGGCTCTTACTCAAAAACGCATAGCACCGTTGTGGAGAAGCTCTACTACACTGAATCTGATATAATTGCAACTCAAAATACTCAAACGTGCCTTTAAGAACATAATTTAAAGTCCGTCTCCCTTGTTGACTGTTTTCCTTGTCACCAATTAAAACACTTTTAATTAAAGGTGCAAAATAATTGCCCAAACATGCCGTTCAATTATTGCAGCCTCTCTTAAATGCACTTAATGGTTACAAGTTCACTTTGAAGTTGAACGCTGTGTTTTCCCTCAGTCTGTACATAAAAACATCATTTGAACACCCCCAAGATCCCCATTATAAAAGTGTGCTCCTAATTGACGGTTGTTGCTTGTTTAGTTGATATATATTTACCAGCCGGGTGGTAATTGGAAAGCCGTAATTACCCAGGATGCAATACGTGGCGCGAGCCGTAGCTAGGATGAAAGAACGCAGGTTAGTGTAACATTTGTAGCATCAGAAAAGAGCTAATTGAGACTGTTATTTTGTTGTGTGCGAAACCAGAGGCAACACTCCTTTTATTTGTCTTTTTCAGCAGTGTCCCCCAGCTGTTCATAAAAGGTTAGTGGATCTGGAGTCCCTTCCGATGATGTAGCCCCGTCGCCTATAATGGCCTTGTTAACTGAGATTCATTACCTCTTCATTCAGAGTCCCCTGGATATTAAGGGAGCGCTCTAAAGCTACTGCCGCGGTGAAGTCATCCTGGTGTGGTTTGCTGAGCTATTCGTCCACTCCTGATGATTCACTTGACCTGAGACTAAAGGCTTTGAGGCTGCGGAGAAAGGATTTGACTTTGTTTGTTGCTGACAGTGGTGGAAAGTAAAGATGTCCTTTTACTTACAGGTTCACTCTGGAGCAACAGATAGAAAATATACTTGAATGTGAATAAAGTCTCTCATTACTTAGTGCTGCTTTTCCCACAACCTTTTTACTTTGAACAACCTCCTGCATGAACCCGAGACCTGCTAGGCCCCCCATCTAAAACCATGCCCCCCTCAAATATATTACTTGATCAAAATTATTTGTAATCATATAAATAAACAATAATTATGTTTTTTATGTTTGCATAAGTAATGACTTTGATGATGTGGTAACATTAGCTGCTGTATTGGTAAGTGGCATGATATTTGTGAAAGCAGTTATTGTTATAGTAACAGTGACATTAGTAAAAGCAGTACCTGCAGGTGTGCTAGTTGTAAATACATTCAAAAATAAGTTGTAAGCAAATTTACCAGTTATGTCTATACTTGTTTTTATTTGTTCGAGTCCTTGATCTCTCTTTCTCTTATTCTCACAGCAGTAGAGAGAGTTTCACCTGTATATTTGTGTCTGATAACTACCGCTCCCAGAAGATTCTTGTTGTTGTTTGTCGGCGTGGGCCGTGACTTGCATCTGGCCGAGCGCTCCTTGGAGGGAGTTTGTTTTTCTGCCGACTCGTGTAAACAGGGTGGGGCTCCACTCCCAAACCACTCACTTGGAGATGATTATTTTCTCTGGACTTATTTTCTGTTGATTGGTTGAGTCAATAGATTAACACAGGCTGGAATTATGTGTTGGAGCAGATAGAATGGCTAACCATTGTATGTGTCAACTAGATAAACCCTTGCGCAGCATTCGGTTAAGCTGAAATCGTTTCTTTTAATGTTATTTAGTTTTATCTTAACCGTACGACTTGATTAAGATTGTCGACAGGCTGCATTGGTGTTCTTTGGTGACACTTCCAAGCCTGGATAAAGAGGTGTTCTGTTGGGTCAACCTACATTGGATGGTGATTCATTAATCTTGAACCATACTATTGTTACTAACATTCAGTTTTGTTTAAAAAAAAAAAAAAAAAATTGCTGGGATTGCTCAGTTTTTGTTTCTTACCTTTTTTCTCATACCACAGTGACCAACTGAAAATAAATAAGAAGAATAATAAGATAAAAATGTTTTGGACTTGATGGCCTGGTCTAACCTACGAGTGTAATATGTACAATTTGACAATTACTATTAAAACAATGTATCCATCTGGTCTGTAGACCGAGGAAAGGTTTGCTCGTGTTCCTAAATGGTAAACATTGGCCAGCTGTTGCTGTTATGTAAGTGAAACTGGTGTCATAAAGAGTCTTTAACGGTGCGTGTTGTTGTCGTTCTGCTCTGCTTCTGTTAACCATTGACTGTTTACTGTGGATGGCACTTTGTAGTCAATACAGCACACCTGTTGTAAAAGGCTCTGATAATGCCTCATTTGAACAATCATCTGCTTGGAGTTATTGCTTATTTTTCTAAAAGCCTGTTCATGTTTGTATTATGATGAGCATGCTTTAATATGATGTCTAATCGTTCCTCTCAGTGAGAATGTCTTTGCACTGAGTAAATCAATCTTTTTCATTCACCGAACGGAGCTGGCCTCAGCTTTGAGTGCATTTCTGTGTACTTCATATACGCTTGGATGCACTCTGATTGAGGGGTAATTCAGAGAATTTTAATCAGTCTGACCAGCCCTCTTGCAGTGTCATCTTTTTGCAAATGCCTCATAAAATGAATAGATGAGCAGTCTCTTTTTAGAGCATAATGGCTACATTAGAATGGGAGATGGATGGCAGATGAAAATTCTGTATCGTTTTCACTCTTTTCCTCTCTTTTAGTGACTGATCTTTTATCAATTGTGGTCCAGGGCACAGTGAAGTGTTCAGTTAAACCAGATGGAGTCCCAGCAATGGAAAAGGTGACAACCCTTTAAGTAAACTGGTAACTGCTGCAATATCAGTTTTTACTGAAGCAGTTGAGATGAAATGGTTTAATGCGACCAAACTATTACATTTGTGCTGGTAATTCTTTTATTAACTACAAATCCACGCTGCTATCAGGCATAAAGTAACAACACTTTTCAAAACATGAGAAGATGCCATTTGGGAGCAACCCAAGTATCTGCAATATGTAAACAACTGAACAGACAGTTGCTCATAGTCTTTCACTGCTGGGCTGGTGATTCATGTGAGAACACACCTACTGTATGACACAAGTAAATTATTTACTCTGTAATGCCTGTACATACACCGCCTTGTAGTTTACAGTGTATGTGAATACTGAGGCAACAAGTTTATCTAGACTTTGGTCTGTAAATAGAAAGCTAAAAAACAAGGTCTTTATACAACTGTAACTGTTCTCAAATTGTTTCATTTTTTTAGTATTTAAAAATAGTTCAGTGCAAAAGACGTCTCCCAATCAGGATGCAACATACCAAAAACATAAGGGAGTTTTAATCAAATTTGATACACAGCTATCTGCTTTGCTCAGATTTACCTAACAGTGTACATCATAACTATTTCCTTTTATACCTAAAAATGTGTCCTGTTCATTACAGTTTGACTCTGATTTAACCTGTTTTGGACTTTTCCTTGTTGGAACCATGCCAATAAAATTTTCCAACTTATTTTCAGAAGGGGGAATATTGTGCTCAACGGGCTCGGGGTCTAATCTCTTTCTCGCCTCCCAGTCCTTTTACATCACTTTTATTAGACAATTAGCAAACCCAACAATCCCCTCATGATACACATAATTAAAGAGTTGGCATTATAATTATAATTTGTCGATTGAAGCGATGTACAACACTTGGAAATGGACTGAGGAGTCGATGGTAAATTTGATTTGATGTAGTCAACATGTTAATGACAGTTTTAAGCCTTCTGAACCAGGCACAAATATGTAAGTCATATTAGCAATGGTGCATGCATCCTGAGTAAATTATGCAATTTATTGTCTTGTCACTGCCAGGCTTTCTACCACAAGTTGTGTGCCAACTTTAAATACATTGTACCCAGATGGTGTTCACTAAATAAAGGCTAAAGTTACACTTTTGTTCTGAACCCTTAAGGGATATGGGATATGATACACAACCAGAACAAATATGCGGTCCTCTGCATATTGCAGTTTATATAGACAGATCAGATGCCCCAATCATGATATTGCAACAAAATTACTATGATATTGGCTAAAATCAATAATATCATCAATATTTTTCGATTCACCCAATACCAACAATTAGATCATGTTTTTACAATACATCAGGAATGCGCTAGAATAAAACACAGACTTATTACCTTACCTTGTTTGGAAGATTGCACTTACAGTGCTCTTTTAAAAAAAACTTATTTTTAGGATTAATTTGATGGCGCATCTGGAATGTGCAATATTGTGCCTGTAAATGTGTTGGTTGAGGTTCAAGTGTAGCATAAAATATAAATGGTGCAAAAATGAACCACAAAAGGGAAGCAATATCACTTTATACCCTTGTTTGGGAGATTACACTAGACCAGGTGCCTCCAACTTGTAACTCAGGAGCTTCCAGTTGCTCCCCACCCCATTCCAAGTCAGTGCATATGATGCTCAAATTTTATTCTTCACATAAATTTGTACGCTAATTAATAGATCATTGTTTATTTATACAGGCATCTTAACTTAATGAATTAATGAATATCTTTAAATTACCAATATAAGACTACTTCTTTCAGTGAGAGACTTTCCAGATTGATGCATGTGTAGAGCTCAGTTCAGAGTGCTAAACATCAATCTGGCGATGATATTCAATGGTTTTCTGTACTTCAAGTGACAAAATCATTGTGTTGAATTAAATTAAATAAAAAGTTTGTTTGAAACGTCATTTTTGATCCTTGTGGTCCATTTAGGCCATTTGACTACCAACTATGAGACCGTTACTCTGTTGGGAGTCTGCAAACACTGTCCTTTCTCTTCTGCATCTGGGTCGGTTCTGGAGAAGTGTCACCGGCACATAACAACCATTGTACAGAACAACACGGAGACACAGAGCAACACAAAACAAAGCGCAAACAACACAGATTATGCAAATGTGCATGTAAGGTGTCCCAGTATTGATAAGCCACATTTGTGTACAAAACAGTATGATCCACTAAGACTGTATGTGCTCAGCGAGTGTACACCCACACATCATGATGAAACATTTGCTATGGAGTTGTGACATAGAGTCGAGAGGGTTAACTTAGCTGTTAGCTCACGTAAGATTCCAGACTTTTAGTCATTGTAGTGAAGTGGAGTCAAACAGCCAAAAGGTGAAAGGTTGACCACAAAAAGTGGGAGTAAATTGAATATGACCATGGAGATGTATCGGTTATGGCTGTTGTGGCAAATGCAAGTGAGACATTTTTCCTCGATGAAATATAAAATCTCATCCCATTGTTTGGCTTTTTCTCCAAGTCACCTTGTAATTGTTTCTGTGCCATAAGCAGCTATTAGTATTGCTAGAAAATGGTAATGCTTTGAGAGACTCATCTTTCCCTGAGAATGGCTCTCGATCACACGCTCACATTCTTTTAAAAGGGAAAAGGAAGATGAATTTTGCCCATAAAGGCTGCATCACAAGGGCTTTTTATCCTAAATGGCTCTGGGGATTGTTATCTGTGGGAAGTGTGTCCTGCCTGCGTCGTGTTCAATCAAGTGTCCACTTAGCTGTGACTGGGAGTAATTGTTCCCAAGTGGGCCGCACACTGACCTGTTAATGTCTGCGCTCACCCTCTAACCTTGTCAGCACGTCTTGGGGAGGAGTTTAAATCATGTGGATCTCCTCTGCGTCTTTACGCTAGCGGGTCAAGTGGGCGTCGGGTCGGGCTCTGAAAGACCGCTCTGTTGTAATTGTCCCTAGTAGCGTGGGTCAGCGCGGGGTGGTCTCCAGGAGCAGCCCAGATTAGATGAGGAAGAGGGAATAGTGCAACCTAATGGGCCAGACCATTGATCCAATACAGAACCAATGGGTCTAAGTGGTGCCGCTACATGCTTGTCCTCAACTCTGGCTGGACTTAGTGTGAAGAGCTGACCACAAAAATGTCTTTAAAACTCCATCTTGGAAATATCCATAGTTTGCTTAGTGTCTTTAAAAGTAGTGGACATAATTCACTGCCAAAATGACTGTCCTTAATTTTGATGTGTTTTAATTTTAAGCAAGCATTGAGATATGTCAGTTGCTTCTCTTCTTACCTTAACTTCATAGCATTTCTCCATTTATGCTATAACACTGATAGCAGGTGCAACTCCAGTTTGAAGGATAAAAGGCGAGAGTTATAGAAAAGTATCGCTCAGATTTCAGGCATATTCCGGAAGAATCGGTGTGTAGTAGTGTGGTTATGTTTGTGTTCATTATTTCAATTGTGTCACACTTTTTCATTGCACATTGCACTGTTGAATGAAGTGGTTCTTAAAATTACATTATGTGGCTTTCATCTGAAGGCTGAAACATGGCTTGAGTTTTGTAGAAAGTTTTAATTGACTGAACTTGCTGTTGCAGTATCAGGGAGTTATTTTCTTAGTTAGTAAAAATGAAAAGTTTAAAAGACACCTCTGTGGTAAATTAAACGCTTTACAATTTAAAGTTACCGATTCCCACCTGCCCCTTTCTGATATGTCACTGTAAACGACATCATGACAAAGCACAGTGCTGCTGGACAACACAGATGGCCCCTGCCCAGAGCGGCAATTCATGGTTACGAATTGTGGATTTTAACTTGGATTTGTCCCAATTTTGCCAAATCTGGAAGACAACTGTCCTCAAATGCAAAACTGTAACATTTACTCAAACATGCATTAATCAATCAAGCATTATGTAAAAACATTCTTAAAAGTGGATTTTGCTCAATACGTCCCTTAAAAAAAAAGCAGTCTTCACTATTCAAATGTTGATATGATTGATTTTGCAGCCGTTCTTTATGGACATTTTAAACTACATTTGCATAACATTCGAGAGAGAACTGGACTGAACCAAACTAATACAACATCACATGCATTCCAAAATGTTTGTAGAGTTCTAAGCTAACAGGTTCAACATGTTTTTTCCCCATTGTTTACAAAGGACATTTTGTTGCCGTAATAATTGCTGCCATAGCTATTTAGTTGCAACAGTTCAAATTGCAGTTTTGATTCATAAGGCAGGATTAAGTGTCCTGCCCTACTAGTAAATTGATAAGTAAAAGAACACACACTTCAAATTCACATTTGTCTGCTTTGCTTGATTTATTAACACCAATATGGTCTATCAAATGTGGTGGGTGACAGTTTTGAAGCTAGTTAGACTACTGTAACCACAGATTTAGTGACTGACATGAGTTAGAAGCTCCAATGAATAGGAGCCCATGTTTGCTGTGGTCTGGAGACACAGCACATGTATCAACAGGCTGCTGTGACTGACAGGCTTCTTCTAATTTATTTCATCTGTGCTGCGGGCAGCGTCTGCAAGTCAACCATTTTTACACTAGTTTATTTTGGATTAACATTTCTGAACTATATATTGGCTTTAAAGGTTCATTTACATCCAAGGTTAAGGTACACTTTATTTTCCCCGTATTGGAAATTTGTCCTCTGCATTTGACCCATCCTTCACTGCCACTGGGGCATGTAGCCTTGAACACCATGTATGTTTATCTTTTGTCTTTCATTTGGTATCATTGGCTGATTGTGAGAAACAAGTAGGCACCATTTTCTGAATGAAAATGTATTCACAACTAACTAATTTACATATTGAAATCCAAGAATAAATTTACGTACTTAAAGTATGACTTTGCTCACGTTTTAACACATTCTGTTATCATTTTGAACTTGTGGGTTCAGGAGGCAGACCAGGTGCTTTCCCCACCTTTCTCTTCCTGTTTGTAATTGTATCTTTTTCCCTTCCTTTCCTCTCTGTTCTGGGTCTGTGGCCGCTCTGAAACCTCCTGGGTCCCGCCCTCAGGACTACAAGCTGAAGTCTGATTGGAGGAATGGAGCAGCGGTCTGTCCTGCACCAGTGATCAGGGTATGTGGCGCTCCTTTCACACACTCATTTGTTTACCCCTCGACTTGTACTGGAACACAGTCAATTAGAATATCAGAATGTTCTAATTACTCTCAACTCATTCTGGTCACCAAACTTACCCTAAAAGCTTAATGTTTTAATTTGAAATTCTGAGTAATTTCTATTGAAAGGCCAAATGAACAAGGGTTGGCTAGTTTATTTTGAGAGGACAATTTGTAATAAATAAAACCATAAATAATTAATGTACAATTTGTTATGGCAATAATACCGACAAATCCTGTGTAATTGTGATTTGTAGGCAGAATTGGTTGATTTCAGGTCTGATGGGGTTCAGGAGCTGTTGTTTCTATATTGATTATATTGTAATATATTGTTATTAGTCAGCTTCATGTTAACCATTATTTAAAGCAGCATAGGATTTTTGCACTCTAATTACGAGAACAGAATAAACAGTACATTCAATTGTATAATGCCTTTGTACTATATTAAAATATAAATGTGTCAGAGTAAGATTAGGTTATAAAATGGACAGGTAACTGTTTTGAAAGGTTTTTTTTCCGAGTCAAATGTGATGCTAATTAAAAAAAAAAATTGTTCCTGCGATGCGATCCTGTGCAATGCACAGTCAGTTGCTTGCATTCACGACCAGTTTAGTTTAATATCTTCTGTGTGCTGGAGCTTGTCCCTGTGCTCACCTCTGCCTGCTCCCTTTGCCCTGATCGGCTCAATCCTCTGTGCGCTGTGCTCTGGCTGTGTGCCAGCCTTGCCCCCTGATCAGAAGAGAATGTGACATTTGTGCAGAGGTAATGGAATCTGCATGCAATTAAATGTGTTTCTGCGAACAGGAGTCCTTCTCCTGCCTGCCATCCCCAGCAGCGAGGGGGGCATGTACAGCGATGAAGCGGCCCAGCAGGCTCCTGGCTCCTCTGTCTGAATACAATCTCTATGTCAGGTCGTGTTTTTAACTTCACAGCAATACCTCTGTCTCGCTGTGGCAATTCATTACACAACGTGTCCATTAGGAATCCCCTAAACATGAGACAAGAAATGGACTTAATTTAGAAGTACATGGGTGTGTGTTTTTAGTAAATGCAGCGTAGACCATAAAACAGTGGACATCCGGAGCCCGCTAGCCGCCGCGTTCCAATAGGCAAGGCAAGGCAAGGCAAGTTTATTTGTAGAGCACAATTCGTACACAGGGCAATTCAAAGTGCTTTACATAAACAGGAAAAGTTGCATTAAAATCACAAAACACAAAAAGACACACAGAATCATTTTAAAATCATTTTAGAATAAAGTGATTTAAAAGAGAAGAGTGCAGATAGATCTTTCAGTCGTATGCACGTCTAAAGAGAACTGTTTTTAGCCTGGATTTAAACATTGTCAGAGTGGAGGCCTGTCTCACATCTTCAGGGAGACTGTTCCAGATTTTAGCTGCAAAAAACTGAAATGCTGATTCCCCATGTTTAGTCCTGACTCTAGGCACCAGCAGGAGGCCGGTCCCTGAGGCCCTCAGATTGCGAGATGGTTCATATGGCACTAACATGTCAGAGATGTACTTTGGTGCTTGGCCGTGGAGAGACTTGAACACAAGCAGAGCTGCTTTAAAGTCAATTCTCTGAGCCACAGGAAGCCAGTGCAGAGACCTGAGCACAGGACTAATGTGATCGTACTTCCTGGTTCTTGTCAGGACCCGAGCAGCAGCATTCTGGATGTACTGCAGCTGTTTTACAGCTCGTTTGGAGAGGCCAGTGAACAGGCCGTTGCAGTAGTCTAACCTACTGGAGACAAATGCATGGATAAGTCTCTCCAAGTCTGGTTTAGACACTATACCTTTAATTTTGGCAATGTTTTTTAGGTGGTAAAAGGCTGTTGATGTTATTGATTTGATGTGGCTGTTAAAGTTCAGGTCTGAGTCCATTATTACCCCCAGATTTCTAACTTGATTTGTCGGTTTTAGAGCGAGAGACTGGAGGTGACTGCTGACACTTTCTCTCTGTTTCTGCGGCCCAAAGACGATGATTTCAGTCTTGTCTGAGTTTAGCTGAAGAAAATTGTTTTGCATCCACAAGCTGATCTGTTGGATGCAATGACAGAGTGAATCCACTGGTCCATATTCACCTGCCGTCAGTGAGACATAGATCTGAGTGTCATCTGCATAGTTGTGATAAGACACATTTGTGCTGAGTATTAACTGACCTAAGGGCAGCATATAGAGGTTGAACAGAAGGGTCCCAGGATTGACCCTTGGGGCACCCCACAGGTCAAGCTCACGTGGTCTGAGACACAGTTACCAATCTCAACAAAGTACTCTCTGTCCTCAAGGTAGGACTTCAACCAATTTAGGGCAGTGCCAGTGATGCCCACCCAGTCCTCTAGTCTCTGTAGGAGGATCCTATGATCGACAGTGTCAAAAGCAGCGCTCAGATCTAACAGAATTAAGACTGAGGCTTTGCCGCGTCAGTGTTCAGGCAGATGTCATTTGTCACCTTGATAAGAGCAGTCTCAGTGCTGTGATGAGGTCTAAAACCTGACTGAAAAACATCAAATGAGTTGTTTATTAAGAGGAAGTCAGTGAGCTGTTGGTAAACAGCCTTTTCAAGGACTTTGCCTAAAAATGGCAGATTTGAGATGGGCCGATAATTTTTCAGTTCTGAGGCATCAAGACTGCTCTTCTTTAGGAGAGGCTTAATGACCGCAGTTTTCAAGGCCCTTGGGAATGTTCCAGATTGAAGCGACATGTTAACTATGTGAGTGAGTGGTGTTAACAAAGTGCTCAGAACAGACTTTAGAAATCTGGTGGGTAACACATCGAGGCAGCATGTAGAAGAACTCAGACTGGTGATGATCTCTTGGACAGTTTTGTCAGTTACAGGTGCAAACTGAGTCAGCTCTAAATGTGTAGGTGGTTTTAAAGTTATTATTTGCACTGTGGAATTTATGGCATTTTTAATGCCCTGAACCTTGTCATTAAAGAATACTGCAAACTCATTGCACTTAGCTGTGGAAATTAGTTCTAATGGCAGCAGAATTGGAGGGTTTGTTAGTCTGTTTACTGTTGCAAACAGAGCACGCGAGTTATTACTGCAATTTCCAATTATTTCAGAAAAAAATCCTTCCCTTGTTTTACATAAAATGAGGTTGTACATGTACAACCTTTCTCTATAAATCTCTTTATGAATCTGGAGCTTTGACTTGCGCCATTTTCGCTCAGCCCTGCGGCACTCCCTTTTCTGTGCCCTGACTGTCTCATTATTCCTCCATGGCGCCTTCTGCTTATTTTTAACCATTTTAACCTTCATAGGAGCAATGGTGTCCAGAACATTCAAGATATTAGATGTAACAGAATTTAAAAAGTCGTCAACATTTGAACATGAAGGATTTTCAAAGTTTATCATTTCAATGAAGAGTGCACTTGTGCTGTCATTTATGTGTCTCCTCCGAACAACTGCAGGACCAGTCGGATGCATGGAGGCTGTTCCGGCTCCATCAAGCCGAGCTTCCATTCACTTTCTTCTGGGACACTGGTGCCCTTTACTCTGTAACTGTTTCTGTCAAGCTCACCATCTTGGAACTAAAATGTCAGTTTTGACACACACTATCCAATCCTGGTGTTTTATTCCCGTTATGTTATGTTATTAGCCGTAATAACTGACCAATCAGGTGCTTCCTTTTCCAGAGGTCGGTTTTCGCTCGTGTTAGCTACAAACTTGATTGACAGCTAGAGCGGCACGTTGCTGCCATCCCCTCCTGCCAAGGGGCGGAAACCATTAACAACCTCGCTCCTGATTAGTTTGTGTGGTTGCCACGATACAGGCATTCGGATCTCCAAATATGGAGTCTGTCTCCACTTTAGCCGCTAAAACTGCTAGCCATGATTGGTTGCATTTGGCTGGAGCCAATTGCTATGGGTGACGTCACACTCCGATCGTCCACTGCTTTTACAGTCTATGGAATGTAGTGACCAAGTTTATTTGTGCTGTGATTGTGTTTTGAGACACATGATGCTGGCTGTAGGCCTCATTGCTGTCCTACTTTATACTTTAGCCCTTATCAATGGGTTTTGTGGTCACTGGCTTGAGTTGGTGTAGTGTTGCCATAAAAGGGCTCATGACTTATACCAAAGCAGCTGTAGAGCAGTCCAAACATAATGGATGGGTGTTCCTCGTCACACAGCTCAAAAACATTAACTGGAGTCACAAAATAATTGGACATCATGCCAAGTATTTTATGTTATTATTTGGTGTTTTTTGTTTTCAAGCCAATCATCTAATCAGAAAGATTGAGAAGATTCAGAAAAATTGTTGCAGTAACATGTAAATGTGTATGCCATAGGACAACCCTAGTCTCTAATGTCATTTTAAAATGTTAATTCACCCTTTTGGTTGTTTTCATAAAAAGCTGTTGTTTTGACACAAAAAGCTGAGATAATGCAACTATTTTAATATGTGATTTTGATTATGTGCATATACCTTTTGGAAAATACAACTTCATATTTTGTATTTACAACTACGAAGTAGCGTATAGGAAAAACAACTTTTAAATTCTATAGCACAGGGAACATTTGTCTGATATTCTGCATCTATAAATTGCCAAGCCAACATTTTCCCTCATATCTCATCTTATAAAAGGCAGTGTATAGATATACAGTATTATCTGTAATTCTTTTGGGGACAACACTGAACAAGTCAACATGTGACCAGAGTAATATCATATGATAATAAGTCATTAAGATGGAAATTAATGTCTGTGGCAGGGTATGATTAGCTTGGCCCTTGGCTGGCAAAGAATTCAAACCAAGATCAAGCCAAAATGATCTACCACCTACTATAAAAAAAAAGCAAAATATAAATGTATTTATAAAAAAAATTTACAAAAAAATTACATTATCTTTTATCAATATTGCCCACTCCCATATGCCACTGCATGTAAATATGCATAAGTTCTAAAAGATGTAATTGTGAGAATTACTGTATCGAAACAGTGTGTGAAAACCCATGTTAAATCCATACAGTGCTGCTCTCTGTTTCTCCCAAGTTCACCTTATTGAACCACAGTGTCTTCCTGAAGCACAGACTGCAGCTGGAAGGAGAGAGAGGGGCCTGCTCCATTAGTGCCATTCAAATGGTGAATTAGATCAGTCTGACAGATAGATGCGGAAAATTGTTTTAATTGTATAATTATCTGTGGTTAGCCACTTGTGCGGAAAAGTGCTGTGATGTAGGGAGCACATTTTGGCCTTTATGTGCTTATTTTGTCTTGACTCAGGAAATGAACAACAATCGGGGGTCCGGAGGATAAAACGTAAACACATCAGTGAGCCGTGGGCAGGTCCAGGCGTGTGCAGCAGACTCTGCCCTGTGGAGGGATGTGCACACACAGTGAGCATGTGCTCCTATCCAGGCTTTTCCTTTTGCAGTTTGGCAGTGTATTTTTCATTCGAAATGATTACTTCCCAGCTCAGCTTGTGACTGCCAGTGACTTCACTTATTGGTTTACAAATCTGGTATTAAGGTTTGAGTAAGCATAATGGATTGTCCATTTAATGCAAATGGCAAATATTTTTCCTTTTTTTCCTTTCATTTAATTGTGGACTTTTACCATATAGTATATCCAGCTGCATGCTTTTGTGCAATGAGTTTTTTTGTAACAACCCATAAAATGCTGAGGGAACTATATGGGGATCTCGTCCTAATGCAGGCAACATAACAGAATCATGTTGTTAAATATCATATTTGTTTGAAATATGTCTTTGATAAAGTTTTCTTTTTACAAAACCAATAACCTCCCTACAATAACATATTTATTTCATTAGAGTAAAAATAAAAAACAACAACTTTTTTTGAGTGAAATAAACATTTGAAGTACATTTCCTGTGAGATATGGATATCGTAACATCCCTAGTGCAGAATCAGACCCTGTATGATTTAATATGAGTCTGGTGGCTGATTCCAGAGACTGGCCAAATGCTGATGCACTGCAGTAAGCAGCTGCCTGTCATTTTCAGCTCCAGCCACTCAAGTGTAATAAAACAGTGCGAGGAAGTTTTTTTGTTTTGTTTGTTGTAAAACAAAAACAAATAAAAAATCTGATTAATCCCACAAAAAGTGATAGAAATCTGACTGGGGTTCAAGGCCCTTCATTGCAGCTTGCCGGTGTAACTGACTCATGAGTTGACAAACGTGAGCTGCCAGTGTTGACCTGGCATGTACAAGTGTTTTGTGAAATATACTTTTACATGTTTTAGCGCTCACTCTAGATCAAGGGTGACCAAACAGTCAGAGACTAAGAGCCAGATTTTTTACTGCGTTACAGCAAAGACTCAGATCATACATGGCACACAAGAACATCACCCCATCCCTTCCACACACGCACGCACAGGACGCACGTCCTGTGTTCACGTACAGTGTTATCCCTGGGTTTACCTGTTTGGGGGGGACGGGTGTTGACCATGTACGTGCACGTGGTCAACCACACACTCATGTTCGCTGTATGGAGAAATATAGGTATATAGATATAGGTTTATATTTCTTAATAATCATAATTGCATTGCTTTTTTAAATGTCCATGTTATTTAATGTGACTTTAAGTGATTAAATGTCTTTAAAACGCCTTATAAACACATGTTAGGGATTCTGGGCTTTGTTAAGTAGGCTACTTATAGTTTGTTTTATTTAATGTCATATTCAGGCCTTATTTGCATGACTATTTTTCTTTCTCTCTACAACCCATATACAACTCAGTTTACCAGTGGAAAAAAAAAAGTAACAGCTTTAAACTGCGAGAGTTCATTTGCCTTTTGTCAAATTCAAATGCCAATAAACAGGAATAAACATACATATTTTTTACCATTCACACTTGAGTTTGAGCTGGGACAGTTGTTGTCGCGCACTTCATGTCGTGATCGTCGCTGCTGGATGCGCCAGGTGTCTTTTCATCAGCAGGATTGTTCGGGAGAACAAATCATCATTTATTGTGGCATGGGTTAAAGCAGGTTATAAAATGATGATCACGTTTCGCACATGCGCGGCATAGAGGGAGGGAGAGGGGAGCGAAGGAAAGACGCAAACTCCTAGTTTATCTTATTTAGTCTTTGATTGATTTACATAAGCGAAAATAATGTCTATAAAAACAGTAGTTTCTTGTTGCGTAGTGGTAATGAGACTCGTTTTGACGATCGATGAGTAGCGCTGCATAATTTGATTGACAGGGTGAGAGAGCTGTTGGGGGGGGCATGGGGAACTGTATTCAGTGGTAAGGTAAACACTGCTGAAAGAGCCGCATGAAACCAGGCAAAGAGCCGCATGCGGCTCGCGAGCCGCAGGTTGGCTGCCCCTGATCTAGATCTTTATTTTTGTCAACTTGAGTTCTCTGTGTCTTCTTTGCTTTGTAAATGAGAGTGTGTAGCGTGGTCTTAGTGCATCTGAACAGCCCCAGGCTCCAGCGGAGGTCCACACACGGACCAAGATAAGCCCACGAAACACCGAGAGCAAAGCCAAATCCGCTCGTCAGTGCACATACATCAGCTGGCAAGAGATCTGCGCTCGTCCACGTTAGGATAGACGGATTTTACGTGTCATTTAACAAGCGTGATATCAGCGCTGCTCCTTCTTTACTCAGGTAAAATCTTCTGCGTAATCTAAAATAGCACATGATTAATTTATCATTACAACAAAGCTGAGGCAGTTTCATAAATTCAATTGCGTGTGAGTAAAAGTTCAGAAACTGAAACTGTGACTTCAGTCAAATAGGGTTAGTCAAATCACTATGGCAAAATGTCCCAAGAGGCTTGTGTTCTTCATTCATGTTTTGTAGTCTGAAAATTGTTTTTCTTTCTTATAACACTTGGAAAACTTGCGAGTTGCTGTAGCTCGTGATGAACGCCCTAGTTTACTCAGGAAAGCTTACCATGTGTCATCTGTTGCCTTGGTCATGCTCTGTTGTCCTGCTGCATGTCTGATAAAGCACAGGGGATTTACAGGTAACATGGCAGCACGGCTCCATTGAGGATACGACTCGTGGCTGAAAGTGTCTGACACAATAGTCCATAAAGGGGGCTTAAGGGAGCCTCCTCTTGGATAATGTGCTAATGAAAGGTGACAGGAAGGACTCAGGCTCTGGAGCGGGCCAGGCCACTGGTCAGAGCAAAGGATAGGAAGCAATGTGTGCCTGGGCTAAAGTGCAGTAAGAAGCGAATGAAAGCTCATATCTGCCATCTCCCCGGCCTCTGTGCACTTTCCTGTTTGGACTTGAAGGTGATTGGAGCCAAGGCGGTGACAGTTGACGGAAGTGGAGTACAGGAGAGAGTATTTATTTACAGTCAGAGGCAGTGATGCTTGTTCAGGATGCGGTTTCACGCAGGATGTGCTGTTCCCTCCTCTTCTCCCCCCAACACCTCCTGCCATCTTTCTCATCTCCACCCTGCACTCCATTCCTCAGGTTTGATCAGGAATGGGAAGTGGGCCCATGGGGAGGGGCCGTCTCCTGCATTGTGTAAGAGGCTGGGTCTGGAGGTCTGGAGGTAACAGTACCGAGCTCACTCAGCGTGCCTTCCTGCTGGACCCAAGGGTGGACCCAAGTCATCCCAGATCACTGGCAAGGGAGGTCTTGCTGGGGAATGCATCAAAAAAATGTCTACAGTGATGGTTAGCTGTGAACAGAAAAGTGCTCAAATTGCATAACAGGAATGGTAAAAGTAGTTTTCCAGTTGGCAGTAAAAGTTAGTACGACAAACAACATTGAATAAGTAATTCATATATTGTAATGCTAAATACATCTTTCAAGCAAGTCTGAAGCACACATGATTATGTGTCTGACTGTAACTCTATAATACATTTACAATCTTGCACAATGACTGATGAGAAAACATTTATGAGCAATGATTTTATAAATTTTGTAATAAATAAATAAAATTTCAGAAAATTGCCCAATATATCTCCCCAGATAAGACAGATAATAATTATCAAATCAAATAAAGCTTTTGCTTATATAAAGTTTTATGCTGATTTATTCTTAATTAGAAAAATATTCAGGGGTGTAACGATAGAGAAATCGCCCAATTCATATTCATATTAGGATAACTGCTTGATGCATTAAGCCTGTGCTTATCATATTCTATGCGTGAGCCAAGTGTTTCTGTACTTTTTACAGCAGTTTGGTGAAATGTTTCCCCAAATTTACTTAGAAAATACTTTTGCTCTGACCCGGTGCTGTTCTCCGTCCCTCTGTGTACGCGTGTGTTCCTGGTGCCTCTCACTCACTGCTTTCCTCTCTCACAAACACACAGGAGCAAGTTTGAACCACAGAGAGTTACTCCGCACGGCTTCAAAGGGCTTTTGAGCATGTCGCGTGCACATAAGCGTTAATGAGAGGAGATAGTAATTTGATGCTTGCATTTGTCTGCATGACATTGGCATGGAGATATGGTGTGGAGATTGTTTTTTCAGAGCACATCTCTTAATCTCTTGATTTTGCATGGAGACAGGTCGAGACACATGTATGATGCGTAATGTGACATTTAGGAATCGCAATGTATCAGGCCGCGATGCATCGTTGCACCCCTAGTTGATGTTGTAATTTGGTGTTTGGTTTCCTATCAGAAAGCAGGAGGAGCCTCACTTGAGTCCCTCATTTGGATTGCCAGTTCCTATGACCTAAAACCAGTTGGTTTTAACCTACCTAAGCCCTTCACCTGCAGCCAATCATTTATCGGTGGTAGCACAACCCCGATGTTTCCTTTATCTGCAGGTTAAGGCTCTGGCAACCAAGATTCAGTGATTGCAGCTTCTTTTTTAAACCAGTAAAACGGTTTCTTTAACCTGCTTTGAGTTTGAACAAAAACTTGCTAAAACATGTGCCGTGCTGTCTTTCAAAACAGTTGTCTTTATTGCCTGGAATACATCTTGTTCAGCAATGGTTGTTGGGAGTCAAAGGTGTGTAAATCCTTGTAATTACGTTGTACTTTCTTTGACTGCTGAACAGTCATCACATGCCATGCCTTTGTGAGATATTACTGCATACCAAAGTGTAAATGAACAATGACTTCCTGTCCTGTTTGTTACATTATTATGGCCATGCTGATTTATCAAAATGACTGACTGCAATTTATCACTTGCCATAAAGCAGTTTTTGTTAACAAATAGACATAGATAATTTTAAATAAATATATTGCACTGGTAGCAATAGGTGCAGTGATTACGATCCATGCTTAAACATTTTAGGGTTGTATAATGTGAGAAAAGGCAATATATGATCATTCTGATCAACTTAGAATAAAATATTTTAACAACATATTTTAATATACTGATTAGTACAATTTATTTTAAACTAAGGGCTTGCTAGTCAATATGTCAATATAAAAAGTTAAACAAGAGTAAACCAGGACCATAATAAGGCTAAATTAGCACAAAATTGAGACCATTCTGACTAAATGGAGCTTGAATATTTTAAATCAATCAAATTTCAATGAAGCCTTGGCAGAAAATAATCTAAAATAATACCTGCAATAGTGTTACTTGCAATATTTATTTTCTAAATAATATGTTTGTGATATTGTACATTTATATGCTTTATTTAGATTTATTTAATCACATTGAAGTAAAATTTGTGTCAATGGTGACATACAAATGGCCCTTTCATATTGTGTTGTCTTTCTTCTAAAACATGACATGGTGGATTACATCAGCACTGCTAGTTTAATCAAACCTGTATTTCACATCACGACGCTGCCCAGCATGGAGTGTGCTAATGCTGCACGGAGCGCCTTAGCCTAATTGATGTTTTGGAAGATGAGCTCAATTGGATGAGTCATTAGGCTTATTAACAGACTTTTATTAAATGTCCCCACCCCAAACTGATGAAAAAAGCGTGTTGTCGGCTACATTCTACGAGTAGAAAAACAGGACACCGGATTGGGTGAAAAAAGCAGAAAATATATGTGTGAGATTGATCAGTGAGTAGCGACCCCATTATCTCCTGAGATGTTAATTACACTGTGCTCAGCTTGCATGTCAAAAGGCACATAATTGAAGAAGGTAAAAGATGTGCCACATTTTATTTATGCTTTCACTCGCCTCTCCCTCCCATTCCTGTCTGCTTTTCTCTTTTTTAACAACATATTTGACTATGAGACACTTATTGTTGGTTAATATTATACTGTCAGATCATTTTGTATTTGTTAGAAAAGCCTGTTTTTTTCAAGCAACAGTTTATATTGAGTAAGGACTGTGTAAAATCAAATATATTATTGTGATTTCAATTATTACCCTATTAAAAATACTATTAATTAGCTTCTGTCTTCTATCTATAGGTTAATTTTGACAGTATAGAAATAATTGTTTGAAATAATCTTGATTTCAGATATGAACCAAATAATCTTGATCATAATTTCTGTCATAATTAAGCAGTCCTATATATACTTCTCTCCTCTTGATCTGTTGCCTCATAATGTAGTAAACTTCCTATTGACAACATCTAGGCCATTGGGCACACAGTGTGCTTAGAAAACAGCTTATTTGTTTCTCACGTTTATATTGATAGCGTCAATACTCAGCCTTCTGTGGTTTCCTGTTGAGGACTATGATGTTTCTTGAGTCGCAATTTACAGGCATAACATGGGCTGGAGGCAATGTATGTTAAAAAAAACCCCAACAACAACAAGAAAGAAGAAACAAACAACAAGAACAAAGAAAAATCATCATTGTAAGTGTTTTGTTAATTTTACAGTTTACTTATTTTTCTTGCAATACCACAACATTTATTGTTATTATTATTATTACTTGTTTCAACATATTTCTGATAGCTTGCCATAATATTGTCTGAATAGAGTGATCGGGATAATCCCCAAATAAACATTCAGATATTAATTTGTCAGTTTGATGTCTCTGTTGTGTACTCTTCATTGTGAGGTTTGAACGTGCTCATTATCGTCCCATCAGAGGCAGGTTGGGGGACGGCCCGAGCAGTGGTCAGTGCAGCTGCTGGACATTTAGTGACTGGGATGATTTAGTGTGACGAGTGAGAACAGCATGGACGCATAGAGCACTAGTTTTATACAGCCCAAGTGTGTGAAGCTATTTTACGCTCACGGTTCACCTGAGAGTAAATCGTCTCCAAAGAGAAGCACAGTCAGCTCTATTTATTTCATTTTTAAACACAGATCTCAGACAGACTCTTAGGTTGCAGGCATATAACCCCACTGTCACCCCACTGTATATGAACTCAGATAGAGCACATTGATTTCAACAAAAAATATATATTTTTTGTGTGTGTAATTTGTAGGCTACTCAATTACTCAGTTTATATCTCAGTCTCTTGTTTGTATCGGAAAAATAATCTTGTCTTAGAATGACTTTATAAATTAACATTTAGTTTCACATTTGTCATGACATCAGCTTCTCTTGCACTCCTACACTTTTACACAAGCAGACTTGTATCTAAAAGCCATTAGTATCTTTCCACTTGTTTATGTGCCCTGAGGAGACTGGGATACAGCCTATAGACTTGACTAGATTTAAAGTAGAGGGGTATAAAGTGTCAGTCTTCTTGTGAGCCCTTTTTCTTGCCAGAGAAAGACCTCTGCTCTCTCTGAAGCCAGTGAGCATTATTTTGCTGTGGCAGTGCACCCTTATCTGAGCTTGAGGTCTGTACTTTAATGGGCTTTATTGATCTAAACAACATCAGGGGTTGCGGTGATGTTATTAAGGCAGAGATAACTTCTGTGTAATTCCACTCCAACAATATATTAGCCTTTTATTGGTCTAAATAACTTTGGCTTTTAGACAGTAATGCACTAGTAAGTCACAGCGGCTCTTCATGTCGGCAGGATCTTAATAAAGCATTTCCTCTGGACATCCTGCTGCGGAGAGAGTGAAAAACGACAGGTTAAAAGGCATGCTGGGAAGTTTCCATGCCATCACTGTAAATGATCTCTTTTGAATACATAAATAAAGTCAGAGAGCCGCCAATGGAAACGGGGTGGTTTGTACACATGCGGCCCAGCCCACTCTCATTCTCACACTCGAGTCTCACACAAATCTGATTGTTCAAACGCACTTACAGCTAATGGATATCTAAAATATTCATGCATTAAGATTACTTATTCCACTACTCTGACTTATTTAACTGACTGACTTGCTTTTTTATTTTCACGTTAACTTGTCTGTTTAAAGAAAGACACATTTGATGCACTGGGTACAAATATTGGCACTTTATATAGGGATTTTTTTTTTTTTTAACAACGCTTTGTTTGTTTATTAGGATTCCCATTAGCTATTTCCTGAAGAATGGCTAATCAGAATAATATATATATATATATATATATATATATATATATATATATATTTTTTTTTAATCAAAAATATTTATATTAGCTCTGCCCATTTACTGCCCATCCCTATTTACATTTGAATCATTCTAGAAGTTTATTAAATATTGTTGAAAATATAGGTGAAATATTCTGACATATAATATAGAAAAATACATTAAAGCAACTGAAGTGCCTCTATGTCACGTTTTAATATAGTTAAGCGGTTTTGATTGTTTACTTGTATTATGTGTAAAAACAATTATACAATTTATTTTAGTCTAACATATAATTATACCAGTTGCAATATATTTGCAGTAGAGGCTCTGCTTTTTGATTGGATAATTGTCCTGAAAACCAAAACAATTTATAACATAAACAACTTGGCCGTCATGTCCAGTGTTTTTTATAAGTAAGATAAAACTGCATTACCATAGCTGTCAGCAAAAGCTTTATTTGAGCATGTTGTTTGAACATACCTTGTTTCTGGGGACACTGATAGATCATGTTTAAAAAAAATCTTGCATACTGTTTTTTAATTTATGCTGTTAAACAAATCCTTCTCAAATAATATTACATTCATAAAAAATATTTAGCCAGCTGTGAGTCTGAATTTTCAGACCCCCCCAGTGTGATGTAACCACAAGTATCAATAGTTATATATTTCTGACCTTTCAAGAACAGCAAACATTTAATATTAACACATAGTTACCTCGCTCTTATTGTGCATGTATTTCCGCAGACGAGGGGTAGGCATTCATCATTTACAGCTATACAGCTATTAAAGCCATGCTTCTGGTAATGAATTATTTTGTCATCTCAGTATGATGAGATTAATCTTTAATAACTGTAACAATTATTTTATTTAAAAGAGAAACCGTGCATTATGGCTATCTCGCTGAGATCTCGAGCTGGAAGGATTCTCATTAAGAGCCCGTTGTGCCTTCACATTGGTGTCCTGCTCAAATTACATCAGGTGTCAACAATGTTTGTGTTATAAGTGAGGAGTCATATTTACTGGAGCTAGCTTTTTCATTTGCAACCTGACAACTGGAGATGTATTAAAAAGATACCGATGCTTTGATTAAATCACTTGCACACAATCCCTTTGAGATTATTCACTTATGTACAGTAAAAATGGCTCTCTGGTGTCTCAAAAATCTTTATATTTTGTGCATATTTTAGTGAAGTAACCTAGTTCAATAAATAGACAATACAATGAGTTACAAGGAAAAACAAGTAGGTATTTATATAGCTATTTTGAGTTGAAATGGGAAATGTGTATTGTAGTTGTAATGCCTGCTGTTTTGTTAGGTGGCTTCATGATTCTAAACTTTGAAAAATTTTCCTCTGAAAAAGTTCTGTTTTCATAGATCTTTTTTTTCTGTGAGAGATTTTCACAAGTGTCGTCTCATCTGTTGCTCTCCTGATCGTCACACAGTGTGCTGCATTGTGTTTTAATGGTTCCAGGCCCAGGGTTTCTGTTAATGACACGCTTGTAATTGTTTGTCAGGGTGTTAATGTGCGATTTCCTATTTCCATGTGAAGTTGGATATTTGATGAAGGAGGAGTCTCGTCAGGAAGACAAAGTGCTGTCATTTGTCACTGGCTAAATGAGCTCTTCTCATGCATCCTTTAGGGTCGTAGGCGAGATACAATATTCACTCGTCTGATTCAGAGTCATTATTCAGTTCAGCAGCTTTGTCGTGTTTGTAGACGGTTCAGAATATTAAAACTGAAAAAAACTTTTACAGATTTTGTTAAAGACCAGTAGGAGGGCTGTGTTTCATCATGTCACCAAGGTTGTGTTGTGTTGTGTTTGTTGTTTGCTGACAACAAGAAATGTGTTAACTGTATTTCACAAAAGACAGAAGTGAAATTAAGGTTTGGTAATCTGTTATTCTTAGGTTTTGTGAGGACTCATCACTTCCCCAAAAGCACACTTTTTAACAGAGAAATTATTTCTGCATTTTCAGATGAACGGTATACATGTTGTTTAGTGGTATATATGTTGTTTTTTTATTTCTATTTTCAGAAAGTTTATTTTTGCAGCTTGAATGAAGATTGTAAGATTTCAAAAACTGTAAAAATCTTACCTATATTGTCCAACCTAATTTTATAAATAGTCTATGTGGGTTTAATAATTGCAGCCAATGAAAGGCATCATTGAGTATTTTCCCTGACACTTAACCAAGTCGTCTGTTCTTGATTAGTCTGATTCCATATTGTGGGTCTGGGGGCAGCTCCTTCGCCCTTAATCATCTAATGAGCTAAACAAGCCCAACAAAGGACAGCTTTAGTGAATGAGTCTCCAGAGGAGGCTACTTATTGTGACCACTGGCCCTGTGTCTTTTCTCCCCCATATCGATCGGTTAAGCTTGCTCCCTTTTGGCACACATGCTGTATAGACTCTGCGTTCTTCCTATTACCTGCTGTTTAACGTTGATATTTTTCTTCAAGGACAAATGGTGCAGGAAAGGCAGATCCCATGTGAAGTCCCAGAGCTCTCAGCAAGTGGCAGATCCCTGTTCAACGCCAGCTGTTCTCTCAGATACACCAGGCCGTGCTCAAATTCTCTTAATATAATTCTGGGGGCTCAGGAGAATAGTGCAAAACAAGTGTGCCAGCAAGGAGAAGGTTGAATTTTTCATCAGTGGGCCTCAACTCGCTGAGTTAGTGGGCAGTGCTCTCATTCATGAGCAGATGTTCAGCGCACTTACACTCTGCAGTTAATGTGAACTTACTGGCCTCTCTGCCATTGGCTGCAAGGACGTTGGCAGCAGCCTGGCATCGGAGACTTCCTCCCAGCAAAAGGAGCAGGTCTGGAAGCACGAGTATGGCCTTTGTGAGCCGCTCCTCAGCCCAGGAGCTGGATCTGAACAGAGAAGGCACTGACAGCTCATCCGTCTTCACCCCGACAGTGATGAAACACCAGCCACTGTTTGCACTGGGATTAGCAACCGATTTTCCTCTTTTATGTACAGTTTGGTATCATTGGCCTTTCACGATTTAACTCACAGTGAAATTATTTAATTTTTAAAATATGCTTTGCAAATTTACCCTGCATAGTTAATGACTATTAATATTTCATTTGCTTGTTGCTTAAATTATATACTATACATTTTATGATTTTTAAACAACAATATTTGGTTTCATTAGGCAGATATTAATTCTGCTTCTTAACACAATTTACTGTAACACGCTTCAGATAAGAATTTCAGTGTTTGTTTCTCTAATGTTAAAGGACGTTGTGGCTCCCCCAGAGCAGCCCACATCGCTCCCTGTTGGTGTGGAGCTGCCACATGCTTACAGGCCTCTCCTCGGACATCAACACAGTCAGCATGTTAAGTCATGGGTTGATGTGGTCATTCTGCTCTCTAATAGTTTCCTTCGTCTGCAGCCTATTTGATGTAAAACTGTACATGCGCAGAGTTCAGCAGGCGCGCTGCCAATCATGGAGTGTGTGTGTCAAAGTCACTGCTGTAAAGTGGTCCATGTGGGACTTCAGCAGTGGATATGACATGCTCTTGTTTCCTCAGCACATCTCATTTTCACTTTCTAATTGGTCGTTTTCAGGTTGGCTTTATGAGAGCAAAACTAATTAGTGTTTCTAAATTCAGCAGAAAAAGACAGTTGGCGTGATTGTTCTGGTTTCCTCTGTCATGTAGTGCAACAATAAAATAAGGCTCTAATCATTTTCAAATTGCTCACATTTTCAAAGTGCAGGCCTGAATGTCAGTTGGTCTCTTGGCATTTTGTTTGGCTTACAGAGGGAACAGTGGCTGCCCTCTCTTTGTGCTTTGTGGGAAGTTTGAACTTGGCCAGTGGAAAAAAAACAACAATGTGTTGTGTTTTAGGTGGGGTCTTTCTGCTTTGATTGGGAACGTCCTGCTGACAGGAGTGGTGCAGCAAGTTTACAGTAGCTGTGACATTGCTGTTACCTTTATTCAAAGAGCTCCAGCTGCAGCGAGCCCTCCGGAAGCCCAGGCAGGCCCACATGAGAGAGCAGAGCCTGCCCTGTTTGAGTTGGCACTTGTTCCCCTCTGGGGGAACTTTTGCTGCCTCTGCAGAAAGGCCAGTGGCCATGGCTCCAAGCTCATGGCAGGATGGGCTTTTTCCACCTCCCGTCCTGTTCAGGAAACACATTTCGCTGTCTCTTTCCTCTCTGTTTGCAAAAGGAGGGAAGACGCTAAGGCACAGGGCCATAGGGCAATGACTGAATGACAGACAGTGTCTGGGAACAGCTTCACTGATTTGAAGTCATTATTAAGTATGGTATTGTTTTTTTTTTTAGTTCAGAGTTAGTTTATAATGTCAAAGTCAAAGTTTGTTTTCCAGACTTCTCACACCTGATACTAATCTTTTGTCCCTTGTGTGTCCCCTGTGGTTCATGTCCAGGAGACTGCAGCAGTGCCATCCTGTGGAGCCACACATCACTGTAAGTCACTCATATGTCCTGTGCATGTCCTGAGTCCAACTTCAATTTGTTGAGGTTTGTATTGTGAATGTAACTTCTATGCAGTTTGAGGAAAGGCATGCATGCCATTTGATACCGCTCAATTCATTCCCAGTTTTTGATAAATCCACAGACACTTCAAGCTGGAGAGTAAAGCAGATAGCCTGTGTGTGTCTCCTGACTATACTAGAAGTCATTACTCTCTGTGTGGAGTACAAACATGTCAAAAACAAACAATGACCCTGGCAGACGGCGCACAGCAAAACAATTTCAAAGGCATTGCTGTGTAGTGTAAACACAAAACATGGCTCACCTTTGTGCAGCCAAACCCCTGCCTTAAGCAACAGTTTGTTTCACAGCCCTTATTGACCTCGCTCTGATGGATTGTACAGCTTTTTGGTTCTGAATTGGTAGATAGATTCACATTTTTGCTGACTTAAATAGAATACTGCTGTAATATAGACCAGCTTGTCTTTGTGCTTAACCAAATATAGCTTCCTCAAAATCATTTTTTTACTTCATTGTGGATAAACTGATGGAAGCTACTGTTCAATCCTATTCAATTAATTGTCTTATGAATGACACAGACCCAAAATTAGGAGCCAAAATTGTTTTTGCGCAAGATCCTCCAAGAGACCTTTACTAGTGCCACCCCATGCCACATTTTGGTAGATAAATCAATGCACATCTCTTTATAGTCAGTTGCCCAAGTGACCAGGTGGTGAAACAACATCCAATACTACTTACCACTGCTACTACGACTTACTAATATTATCTGAATAAACTGGATAATGGATATTCATATTTTGGTCCTTATACTCTTGTGTTTGCATCTGTGAGCTCTATCACACTGAGAGGGCCTGAGAGAAGGCCGCTTCACACTGATGCATGTAATAAAGCCCAGCTGCTGAATGATCAAATAGTGTCTAATTAAAACCTCAGAGTACAGCCATGTAAAGTTCTCTGTGGAATGCTAACAACCTGTGATATTTCCAGAGGAATTTGGTGTGTACAGGTCTCAACGAAGAGGCTTCAATAGGATAGATAGAGGGAGAGAGAGAGAGAGAGAGAGAGAGGAGGGGCAAACCAACATGTTGTTCGCATCCGTGTCAGATTGAGGCTAATGAAGGCCAGACTGATCCTTGGATGCGAGCCTTAAGTAAATGATCCCTCTTTGAATATATTACTGTCCCGGAGCAACGCGGTGCCTCCCTGCAGAGCCAGCCCCGCTATAGCACTCTGACAGGGCTGCATTGGCAAGACAGAAGTCACACTGTTCATACCTTTTGTATCACTGTGATTAGTGTTAATATGTAGCGACTGATTTGGAGGTCAGAGGATTTGTATCATTTTAAAATATGTATAGATACATAGATAGATAGATAGATACCTTTTTGATCTCAAAGGAAATTCAAGTTCCGCTGCAACATTTTCTCTACACTTCCCATTCGCCTTTGTGTCTCAGTTAAAGGTCTAAGTGCAGCTCAGGATGATTTGTCGGTAGGTAGAGTCAGCCGATCATGTGTTTGGGCAGTTTGAGGAGAGTAATAGACATCATGACAAAAGACTCCTCTGTGTTCTGCAGCTAATTTCTGCAATTCACATTTTTTTTTTTTTAAACTCCAAGTTTGTGACGCAGTGAGACATGTCTAAAGCTAGAATAAACAAGAAAAAACAACTTTCCGGTGTATTGTCAGCTTTATCTGCATTTATTTTGTTCTTCTGTGCCTCTTTTTTACATTTTAACGTCTCCTTTTTATGTGTTCTGCATTAGAAATCTTTACTGAAGTACCATGCATTGCTAAACAGGAAACAGCTGTCGCTAATGTGGGCTAGCTTTGTTTTGCTACTTTTTCGGCACATTTATGTTGCCTTCACTGGGAGTATGGCAGTTTATCACAAAATCAAGTCAGCGCTTGGTGAAAAATTATTATTCTAATCTAATCTGCGTTCTCCTATCCAATCATAGCTCTGAAGTGCGTTGCTCCTCCTTAACTAAAGTGGACCTGCAGCTGAACAGGACCTCTCTGGGAGGTTGACCTCACCTGGGCGGTTCAGGCTACACAAATGGGCCAGTACAGGTCACAAGTTGAAACAGTGTGGAGCTGTATCCTGACTTTATTTGTGTCAGTTTGTTAGTAAATGGAAAATCTGAGTGTTGATGTAAATGAAGCCATCTTACTTTTCCCCGCCCTCTTGAAATGAGAAAACATTTACATAGCAGGCTGGGAATTGTTACTCATGCAAATTTGACAACTTTTGCCGCTTGTATGAAGCGTCATGTAGTTATTTTTCACATGACTATTTTGAAGAGGAATTCTTAAAACAAAAGGCACTGGTGGTACTTTAATGGAAAAACTGTTGGCACAAAAGCATGCAAATGACTCCTGTTACGAGGGACTTTTAATATAGACTGGAAAGACAAGCTCGAAGGAATAAAGTAGTTGTAAATGTGCCTCCGTTAAGCTTGTGTAACATCTCATTAATACATACCTTTCTGGCTCTTTAGTGCTGCGCTTGCCTTGCACTGAGTGGAACAATGTCATTTGGTTTTTGCTGATGGGGCATGTGTACTTCATAGATGGATGGATTGGATGGATCCAATTAGCTATGGTCATCGCTCAAAGATATACGCTGACAGTAAGAGTCTTGCAAAGAATCTCCCTGATTTTGGTGGTTTTGCGGAATGCTCTAACCTAGGCCTTTAAACGCCCATAAAAAGCACATTGTGAAGAATACATCACTGATGGACTTTTGATTTATGCTCAAGCAAATTTTCTCAATTAGACAAAAGAGAGGATTCATTGATTTTCAATCTACCACATATTGCTATAGGAAATTATGTATTGCACATATTATAGACTGGACTTTTATGAAGACCAAAATTTGAACTATATATTTTTTGTGATTATGTTTTGGGTGTTTGTTTGTGTTCATTCATTCATTCATTTTCTACCGCTTATTCCCGTTAGGGGTCGCGGGTGACTGGAGCCTATCCCAGTGACTTTGGGCCTTAGGCGGGGTACACCCTGGACAGTGGCCAACTCGTCTCAGGGCTGACACAGAGAGACAGACAAGGACAGACAACCATTCACTCTCACATTCATTCACTAGGGACAATTTAGAGTTCTCAATTAACCTACACAGTCATGTCTTTGGATGGTGGGAGGAAGCCGGAGAACCCGGAGAGAACCCACGGTAACACGGGGAGGACATGCAGACTCCACCCAGAGAGATCGTGTGATGTTAGGGTGGTTCAGAATTCGAAACCACGATGTTGGGGTGGTGCAGGATTCGAACCCACGATCTCCTTATTGAGAGGCAGAAGCTCTAGCCGCTCTGCCACCGTGCACCCCACGTGTGTTTCCTTTTGTAAAATATATACCAATAATTAATGTGTGAAATAAAGCATTATTAATGTTGTTAATTAAATATTGCTGGGGTTTTTTAATTAATTGACTCAGTTATAAATTTAATTTTAAAGCTTTTCACAAGCTTAAGACTTAAAGGTGCACTTTGTATATTTTTGGTGGAGGGTATACCCCCTGCTTGTCTCCTTGAAGATATAACAGGGTTTCTGTGTGGCATTAAAAGTCATTAAATAAATTTTGGCTTAAAGGAAAAATATTATGCATTTTTCATATTGTTATTAGCCTTTAAACATGCTCTTGAGTGCCTTAAATTTGCCATCTCATTTTATTTTTATTATTTTATTATTTTATTTTATTAATAAAAGAATTTATCTGCTGTGTGAAATGACATTTACTGAGTGCATCCAGACAGCAGATGGCGCCTAGTGCTATACACAGTTTAGTTATGCACTTTAAGACACACAACATTAAAACTAGCTGCAGCAGTGAACCTGTTTAGGTGGCAAATTCTCAGATAAGGGACGTATGAAATCTGGAAATTGTCACAGTTCAGCAGGAAGTGCTTTTGACGCTTGGAGAGGAGAACATTTCTCAAAACAGCGTGAATGGAGCTGAATGCAAATTTAGGTATGTTTTTGCTGATGAGACATTGTTAGAACACGATTAAAAGCTCAAAAAAGTCACTGTAGCAGCAATGTGTCCTTTAAATAAGGCTTTAAAACACATCAAAAAGCATACAGTCAATCCCCACAGGCATTCAATTTAAAAAACATTTTGAAAAAAATATTTATCCGTCAGAACAATGACTATAAACTTAATAAAAATAAGAGCAAATAGTTAGCAATCCGTGTCTCCAAGAGCCGCTGTATCAGCCAGTTAGAAGTGTGTTTGACATTCAAATTCATATATATTATGAATCCCAGATGTGCTGATCCCAGATTTGTTGAATGTAGATGATAATAACCTTGATCAAATCATCTAAGGAAACGTTAGGGTTCAAAACATACATGTGCATGTTTTAACAAATTTAAATTAGCTTTTTGAATATTAAAAAGTAGTTTATTATATTCTCCTCATTCTGCTGTCTGATGGAATGGTTAGAAGCCAGTAGTTTTGACATGATCATGGCATTAAAAATGTTGAAATGTAGCATTAAGTTTGTTTTGCTGAAACCTGCATAGACCTTCTACAATTTCTCGGCCTGTGTGGAAACCATATTAACAAGGCATCTTCATTTTCACAGCATTAGAGCAAACTTTATCTCTCAACACAATTAGGCGCCCTTTTAAAGGGACTCATAGCCTCCCATTGACCGATGGGTCAATTACTTAGGTAAACCACAGTTTAATTTCCTTACAATTCCATCCTGCCTGCCTGATAAAACCACCCAGTTTCACCCCCCCTCCCCATTTTTCCCCAGGCCTGAAATTTACATCCCTCCAAATCTTCCCATGTCAAAGTTCCCACCTGGAACGTTTATAAGCAGCACAAAGTCCGGCCGGCCGCTTTTGCAGACACACACGGAAGATGCCCACTGCCCCGCTCCAAGTAGTACCGCTATCGGTTAGTTTGACCTGTTCTGATGACATGCCCTTAATAACCCGCTGCCTGTTTTCTGTACAGTGTGACGGACGGCACACCACACGGCGCTGCCGACCCCAAATCCACGCCGACCCATATAAACAGTCTATATTGTTTACATTTTATAAATGTAATAAGAGTCTGTGCATCCATCTTTATTAACGTTAAACTGTGTGGTGACAGGAATTACACTGTCACAGCCCACCACAGTATGGCGTTAAACATATCTATCAAGCGCAGGGGTCTCAAACTCATTTTGAGAGGGGGCTGAATTTAGAAAATCAGAGCTGGTCGGGGGCCACAACAGAGACAGACGTAAAACGCACTAAAATACATTTTCCCACAAAATATTTATATAGAAGATTTTAATTACCAAAAGTTTTACATTTTTAAGGTATATTTCATATATTTTAGAATTCAATGATAATACCTTATTCACAAACTATCTTCAAACTATGTGTTTTAGTAATAAGCTCATGTTGATATTAATTAAGTAATTATTAGGCCCAGTGATAAGTGATGGAGTGGCCATTTATAATACAAATTGAAAATCATCTGGCGAGCCACCAGAAATCGTCTTGAGGGCTGCATTTGGCTCCCAGGCCGCGAGTTTGAGATGCCTGCTCTAGCGTTTATGTATTATGGGTGTTATTGTACTCTAACTTGGCTTGGTGGCATCTTCTGCCTATAGAATAAATTATGTCATACTGATAAATATTCTAGGCAAATAAATAACATCTCCATGGAAACACGCCAGTGGCCTGCCCTCCACCTGAAAAGTTACGCAGTGCATCTTTACCCCCCACTGTGGAATCTTGTTGTTAACCATGAGCCTTAATTGTCAACATGAACATTGTCCCGAAGAGCAGCGTATGTGCCCTGGTCATTGCCACTCACAAATACCACAGCGTCTGACAGGCAGCACATGTGTCAGGCCTAGCTCATCCAAACAGGCGCTAACACACATCAGACGTGTTGTGTGACGAGGCGGGGACACGGCACACTGCTGGCAGACCAGACAAGCATCGCCTCTGCTGCTCCCAGCTCTGTGTCTGTGAGAGGACAGGCCGCGCTGACACTAAAGGCACTTTGTCATGCGAGCTCTCGTCATATGTACGCACTGCATTCAAAGAGCGTCAGATCAGCGGCGTGACAGGTAGACCGCATATGACACAACCGCCAGAGGGGGTGTCCTTTTCAATACACAGCATGAGGACAAATGCTCACTGCGCCAAGACAAAATAACATCAGATGGCATCATTCTGAATGCTCTTATGTTGTCTGTCTTTACTATTGCTAACCACTTTTGGTTAGCTATACTGGCTGTCTTTAGTGCTGCTAAGCGACAGAGCACAGGGAATTGCATGAGACAAGGACCTCATGGTGTGAGTTTCTTCAATGTTGTCAACTTGTTGTGCATGTCACTGTATAAGCACATCATTGCTATTTTCTAAAATGTATATTGTACATGTACATTATGCTACAGACAATTGCACATGCAGTTTTTCAATATATACGTATGTTTTTAAAAACAAAATTGCATATATTGTTAAAAAAATAGTTTTGGAACTGCCGATGACATCATGAGAAACAACTGACTAGTTAAAATTGTTTTTTTTTTACCTCAGGAAACACTCTCCTAATTGAGGCCAGGGCAGTGCATACTGTAGTATCATTCTCAATATGGCCATAACCAAAATGGATACTCGATACTGATAATTCAAACAAGCGGTTACCCAGATGTTTACCAGCTCCAGAGCCACACAAGTGTTTGTAGCTCTTGGTATAATTGAGCTATTTTCCCGGGGGCAGCAGTCATCCACACTAAGTTACATCCTAACTTTCCATTAAAGCCCAGGGGAAGTTTTCCTGATCACACGCAGCATCACTGCTATGTAAATATGACTTATCAGTGTTGCCAATTTATTTGAAGTGGCATACTAGACGCGGGTGATTCACCAGCCTCTGACACGTACTGTATAGATTTTAGAGCACCTATTAAACGTATATAAAGGATACAATTCAGACAATGGTGATGTTTTGTAACATGCAAATAGCTAACTTCGACCTTGATTGTGGGCAAACTAACTGCACGCTTAGACACATGGAAATGTATGCGATATCTAGATCTAAAGTGCTCTATTTTATTATTCAAATTTTGTACCAAACAATGTAATGTGTTATGGCTTTGCATACAACTTTGTTTGCTGTGAGCAAAGGATGATACAAGGAAGAAGAGAATGAGATAGTGGGCCAAACAGGATAAAGCACAAACAGCCTTTGTCCGGGAGTCGTTTAAATATTGCTCCTGATAACTAAACATAGATTAGAAGTTGGTGTACGTGGACAAAGGGAATTCATACATGAGACCGCTGAAATAAGCCAAGCCAGGCCTAATTGTTTGCTGACATTCCTTTACTGCATCTTTTTGTTTCAGTGAATTTGGCTCTGTCTTGGAATGCTACGTGAAGCAATTCATTAAGGCTGTTGTTGTTTTTTATTATTTTATTCTAAATTAGTTGATCACATACATTAAATATTACAGGACATCTATCGCTAACCTGTGTGATTTGTGAGTAAGTTCGTGGATTGGACCCAAATGGATAACAGAATAGGCCGGTACAAAGCCTGACAGAGAACCACAGTGAAGGATGAACACTTCACTGCCCGACATCTGTAGCCACTGCAATTATGACCATGTTTCATTATTTATTCTGTTCACACTGCAAAATAACAAGCCCGATGACAAGAAGAGCTTGTGTTTGAATGTGGTTAAATTTAGCCGGTGTTAAGATTAATTAGTGTGTTATTGCTTGATATAACATATTTAACCACATCTAAACGTCTAATGTCTTTTCATCACCTGCTGGTGGATAAGATGAATTAAACCACGTAAACAATTGTATTTATTTTTTTAATTTTTTTTTACAAAAATAAATAAATACATAATTTGAAAATAGAATAATATATGGACCGGAAATAATTAATTGTTCATGGTTGGCTGTTTCCTACATAATTTGGATACAGTATGATTTGTACAATTGTGTGAGTTATGCCATTCTATTCCCATTTTAATAAATTTAACATACTGTTTGTTTGAACTTTGCTGAAATTTGAAACTGGTTATTATTTCTTGCCCAATTAAAAAAAAAAAAAAAAAAAAAAATATAAATATATATATATATATATATATATATATATATATATATATTACACTATTAAGTCACATCACATCCATATAGTTTGGATGTAACAGAAGTGGGTTGACCAGTGAGTCAGAGCTGGGCTGTTCTGTCAAATAAAGATTAAGATTCTTTTTCATAATGTAATCCCTGTAAATCTCTTCTGGAACATCTTGGGCAGTAGGGCTGTGAAAAGGGCTACTGGTTTTCTGGATGTC
Organism: Rhinogobius similis; assembly: GCA_019453435.1. Classification (NCBI taxonomy): domain Eukaryota; kingdom Metazoa; phylum Chordata; class Actinopteri; order Gobiiformes; family Gobiidae; genus Rhinogobius; species Rhinogobius similis. The sequence goes on along the minus strand of CM033627.1, from coordinate 22,652,980 downwards.
TTTATCTCACAATAATGGAGGACCAGCAGCCTCTTATCTCCTGTTTTATGAACATTTAACTTTGAAACGAAATAGTTGATTTTAGGTGACCGCATTTTTCTGCTGTATTTTTCCCAACTGCTTACTTTCGTAGTTGAAGAATGTTTTCAGCTTACTCAAATATGCAGATCATTCTGTTTGTTGAATTTTTCATGTGTATATTGAATTATTGAAGGAAGATAATTTCTGATCAGATTAATATTAAGTCCTGGTGAAATATTAATGGGCAATGTTCAAAACGATGAGCTTACAAAAGTATTAATATAATCACAAACAGACATGGTGAGAAGCAGCAAGGAGCCAAATGCACTTGTGAGACTTTTTTAATGCGCCTTCCCAGGAGGTGGCCGGATATGAATTATTGCTCTGGTTGACTTTGTACCGCGACGCTTGGCTAATGTCATTGGCCAGTCCTGCCCCGGGGCTGACAGCGGTGTCAGGAGGAGGGGGTTACTTTTGTCACCTTGTCCACATGTGACCCCGACTGCGGCCACGGGAAATCTTACAAAGATGTTTGGCTCTTAATACTGGACTGGCCTCTTCATCACCCCCACTGATTGGCAGAGACCCACCTCACTCCCTCGTTTGCCCCAAAGCCCAGTGGCCAATCATATTCAAACTTTTTTGCTTTTACAATTGTATTTCATTTTGCAGGGATGCTCAAATGAGTCTTTTGAATTTGAAAGAACCTTTCCAGAATTATCTTGCTATCCCAATTTTTATTAAGATTGTTATCAAGTATATTATTATTTGTCTGATTTAAAGCACACGTAAGAAAGTGACAGTCACGGGCAAATGAGGCAAATAGTATTTAGAGGATGTTTTACTGTTAAAGAATATTCATATTTTTTTTCTTTATCTTTGCAAGATATAAGTATGTGCTTAAAACATTAATTGTAAACGGCATGCAGGGGTGTTGGATATTAACTGATAATGCTGATGATTATGCAAGGTGGCATTGCTGGCCTCACACTGTAATATTCTCCACACGAGTCTCTGTTTTCTTCTTTCTTGTAACCATCCCATTGTATTTGTAAAATATGCAAATTATAGAAAGTATACCATTATTGCAACAGATTGTTGAGGACATCAAAATATGGCTCCAGTAATTATATTTTAAATGCTAATGCTGCTAAAGAATATTATAACCAAGACATCAAAGAAGCTGTATTCAGTATCTGATAGCTGGGGAGAAGCAAATGATTTCAAATATTTGATATTTAAATTATTTTCAAATGAACAGAGACGCGCATGGAGCCGAGTGGAGCAGTCTCCTGGTGATCCTCCAGGCTCCTTTGTTTCCTGGCTGTCTCCAGCTCATTAATGTTCCAAGCATGTGAAAGCACCAAGCCAGAGCCTTAACCCATCGCAGGGTGACACCTCAGGCCCAACACACACATGTCGAGCACAGGCGCACATAGACACAACACAAGAGTCCCTCTTTCAGAAGCCATGGCCGCCGAGCTGTCCTGATTAAAATGACAATAGTCTAATTAACTCGACCTCAGTGTCAGCAGCTAAAACGGCGGATGGCCTGCCAGTTTCTGTTTGAAAAGCCTTTGTCTCCCCATCATCCAAAAATGACTTTTCTCCCTGTAAAATGCCTCAACCCCATTTGACAAGATTTGCTAATGGCAATTATTTCTCATAAGCTAATTAAATCAAGGCAATGTTATCCCTCGCTTTCCTCCCTCAGAAACACTTGTGCCAATCCTAGAGGGATTTGTCATGTGGGGTATCGTATCACAAGCACCTTCAAGCAATGTTAACATTTCAGAATACTGTGTGCATTTATTTTCAGTTTCATTGGTAGTTTAATCCTGGCTTTTCACCTTTCACCTATAGCAGTTTCAACATAAAGGATTATAAAAGACAAAAATAGAAAGGTATATTAGGCTTTTTATTATATATATATATATATATATATATATATATATATATATATATATATATATATATATATATATATATATATATATATAAAACCTAATAAATATTAGGCCCTTGTAACATGAAACTTTCTGGATTTTCTGGATACACACATTTACAGAGGCACTTATTCATTGCCTTAATGAGGAAACTGACTCATCTCTTCCGTAAAATGGCTAATTTCAGCCTCCTATATTTATACAGGGCTTTGCTTTTCTGCAATTTAAAAGTATGTGCTGTTCATACAATAGTTTGCAATGTTGAATGATTGGTGTATTATCCCTGTATGCTAGCCCTCTGATTTGTGACTGACTTGTTTTCTTTCATTGTGCTCTGATAAAGACTGTTGTGAGTTCAAATGCGTTGGTGTAAATAAGAAGCAACACTAAACGACATTGACAGTGTCCTATTACCTTTCTATTTTGCCCTTAATCATTGATTTACCTTCCAGGACGATGAGCACCTGTCTTCATACATAACCTGCCTGTGTCCCGGATGAGCCCTCCCACCACCTTATCTCATAAAATATGTAAATTAATTCAATATAGTATTTTTTAAACAATATATATTTTTTTGACTTTGTACAATCATACTTTTGGTTATTATATGTAATTAATAATTTAGAACAAAAGTTCTATATGATAATTATTAAGTGTTTAAGAAAAGCTCTCATGATGGTCATTAAACATGTACAACTGTGCACATTTTAAAGAGATTAGGCTTAATTACTATATTTTATTTATTCTGTAAATTCAGAGCTAAATACAATAATATAATATGTCCAATATTAGACAAGGACATATCTATAACCATTCCTGTCATATCACACACAAAGAGAGCAGCTTCTTTCAACTGACCCACTGACCAGTATTTCTACCATCAGCTGGTCCTCCATCTGCAACTGGCCAAACCGACTCTTGAAGAAAAGACCAGAGATCTGAAATGGAGCAAAGTGTTTTTTTCCACATTCTCAAACAGAATGTTAACCATACAGTATGTGAAAAAAGGACACTTTTTCACTACCCCCGTGATTCCTTTGCATTGCTTGATGGATTCATCTAAAGAGCAGAGACGAGAGAACAACACAAACTTTAATGAGTGAAACTGCTTTTTGTTCTATTATCCTTCTGCTTGGTGATTAAGGTCTATGGGGAGATAATTACGCTTTAGTCTGGAGTTAATGAAACGAAAACTTCTCTCTTCTTGAGAAAAGGAAGGGCAGATCTTTTGTACAGCTATCTGCAGACATCTCCCAGCCTTGACAAGGCACACAGAGAATTGGTTTTGTTTTAAGGTTGGAAGCCCCCTGTGTTTGCTGTCAGTCTGTGGATGAAATCAGGGATCTGAGAAGGCAGTCATTGGGCTCTAGCTCTGTCACTGTGTTGCATAGGCCACGTGTATAACAGAAGCAATCCAGAGAAACATTAACAGGTCGTCTGGGACAATTTAGAAGAGGGAATGTTTCAGTTTTTTACTTAAATCTTGCACACTCTTCACACGTTAGCATAGGTTCTACTTTTTTAATGTTATGGATAAGCATTAAAAGACACATTCTGCTTCTACAGTGACTTTTTTGAGCTTTTAACCATGTTCTAACAATGTTCTATCATCAAAAACACATCTGAAGTTGCATTCAGCTGCATTCACGCTGTTTTGAGGAATATTCATTAATTCCTGCTGAACTCTTTCGATCCATCTGGGAGGTATTTTCATAATTCATACGTCACTTATCCGAGAATCTTCTGCTGTTTTAAATCATCGTTAGACTCGTTCTGAGCATTTTTGCCTCTAAACATGATAAATGCAACTGCTAATCCGCATCATAGCATCTGTTGAGTGCTAACTTCACTAAATTGTGTAAGAGTTAGGTGCCATCTGCTGGCTGGATGTACTCAGTAAGTGTCATTGCACATGCTGATAAATACTGCCATTTAATCTATTCAATCAATTATTTTTTTTTTTTCCAAAACATGAGATGGCAAATATAAGGTACTTAAACATGTTTAAAGGCCAATAACAATATGAAAAATATTTTTCCTTTAATGGAATATCACTCTTGTGCTACTAGAGTCTTCTCCAGTCACATAACAGACATAATGTGTGCCTTAGTTCTGGTCACAACAATAAAACTTTGAGTAATATATAGTAATAGTAATTTTATCAGCTGCTCATATGTACTGAAATATGACAAAAATATGCAGCACAAAATCTAGTTTGTAATATTGTAAGCACAGTAACTTCGGCTGTGTTAATGATTGGATTGTTAAATCATATCAAATTACAGTTGCTGTGCAGTGATTCACATTAGTAATGTTACCTAGAGTGTCTGTGATATTGTCCATTCATACAAAGATTGTATTTTTTATATTATATTTTCACATCAATCATCGTCAACAGAAGCTTGTGCAGAACAGTGACCCTCTTCATGAAGCGTGTAAGAAAACATAGATTCAGTTGATCACACAACAACACAAACAATCTGTGTCACATGACTGTGTAGCATCGAGGTGTTGACCACAGCTTTGTCCGCCTGTGCCCACTGGTGCCCGGGCCGAGCGTGTCTGAAGTGTCCTTGTGGAAGTTCACATCTGGTGTGTGAGTGAGGGCAGTGGCCCCTCCCTCCTGCTGCTCCTGCCCTTACAACAGCACTCTCACATTTCATCATCTGCTCTCCAGCGCCAGGGTGCTCCGGCACAAGTTGGCTGCTCTGGATCCATCTGTTGTTATTATTTTCCACCAATAATTGGGCTGAACAATGGAATGTCTGTGTCCCCCGCGCCTTTGAAACCCTACACCCTGTTTATTTTCCAAAGGTCTCTTTTCTCTGTCTGTACCTCCCTCCCAGTCCTCACTTTTACTGCCTCTAGACCTAATTCACTCACTGAACTTCACCACTTTCTTTCTTTATCTTTATCCTTTCTTATGTGCAATTGGCATTGTCAGGTGTTTTTCTTTTTGTATTATTTTGTCTACAGAAGCAAGTTTTTGTAATTCGTAATCGTGCTTGTTATTTGATGAAGTCTAATGTGAAAAATTAACTTTACTTTATAGTTACAGACAGGGGTGCAGGAAATTCTGGGCGCTGAGTACAAACCATGTTGGTGGACCCGCCCACTAATGCAGATTACAAACTTTTAGAGCCCCATTTTCACATTGTCCTGGGTAAACAAGTACACTTTACCCCGCAGTCTGCTTAGTAGTGGCCAGGCTAATAGGGCTGTCTACAGTCTGAGTGTCATTTTGTCTCATTTTATAGCACTGGCACCCATTGGTACAGCTTCAGTTCATGCAGGTCACCTCACTTGCCCCAAACTAAGCAATACGGTTTGAGTCCAGTATCTGACAAACAATTTGCAAATGTCTGCCGTGTTCTGTTCTACAATCCAATAATTAAAGCCCATATAGTAAAATAAAAGTTCCATTTCAGTGGTGTTTATGAAAAACTACATAACAACAAAGACACAAGACACAATGGCAACATTTTTACAGACTAAATCCTAACTGTTGAAAGTACACCTGTTCAGTTTTGCTAAAGCTTCTTTACAGGATTTAGTTAGCCAGGGTTTCTCTGTCTGACCATAGCAGCCTGTATTGTCACATGCTACACATTGTGTATTCCATAGTGTGTTCCTCAAATGTGTATTTTGTGTGATCATACTTTATTCATTATTTTATTTATTTTTATTTATAATTCAGTAGAAACCACATTTCATATTACATCAGCGATAAGAATATGAGCAAGTCAAATGAACAGATGAAGGGTGTACTATTTAATTTTGGCACAGAATTTAATGGTGACCCACACCAAAAATGTCCTAGTTAAATTAATTAAATGTGATATTAGTGATTTTAATTACACTGACAGGTTGTAATTCTAACACAATCTTCTCACTTCATTCCTGATTCTTTTTAAACGCACTCCTCTTACATTTGAAACTAAATCATCCATTTGAATCTAGACTTATTAATTTGCATCTTCCCTCTGTGTTTGTCTCATTAGGAGCATTTGAAGGGGTTGTGTGTTGTGTTTTTGTTGTGTTGATTGTACATTTATTGTGCATGCTCGGTCTAATTATAGGAGGCCAGGACAGGTAGCGCTCTCAGCAGGTGGTCGCTCAGTGCTTCACTGCCTCAGTTGTTCAATGTTAGTATTCGTGCGAAAGGGCCTCTTTCTGCATATTTAATTTTGAGTCAGGCCCTACTATTTGTATTCATACCAAATGCCTCCAACATTGGTTTCCCCCTGTTGTCATGTTCATTTATCTCATTCAGTGATGGAGAGTAATCCAAAATAAAAGTTATTGTTAGTTAGTTAGTTGTTTTGTGGCTTATGATATTGTTGTAGTAGTTGTTCAGTGTTTTTGTCTTTTTATGTTGTTTATCCTTGAATAGTGGTCCCGAAGCATCTGGAACAAGTTGCTTTGCTCTTTTTGGGGTAGCAGGAAATCTACTTTACGTTCACGGTGACAGAGCTCCTAACCATATCTCTAAGAGTGGGGTTATTGTGAATGTGCAACACTGAAATTTGTATTGTGAATGCAGGAGTCTGAGTGTGTGTAAGAGTGACATGGGAGAGATGGGCTACACTACAGCCGCGCCACACACACTCCTCTGTCGCTCGAGTGGCTGCTGCACAAACTCACCTATGTTGCTCGGGCGACCTGTCCAGATGCTCTATGTACCTTTCCTATTCCTCTTTCTGTTTTGTTTCATCGTGGGCAGTGTTGCTCTGTAAAGGCCTGTCTTGTGAAATAACCAATGCTGTCAATCAATTAAAAACATGAAGATTTAGATTAATCACACTTTTGAAATAAGAATATCATGTTTAATTAAATTAAATTAAATTAATTAAAGATTTTTTTTAAAACATTCTAATTTGAAGTGTTTTTACACATTTTATGTATTTAAAGAATTTATTTCTCAGACCAAAATGAATAAACCATTTATTATTTAAGCCTTGCTTGCTAATACTTATGTCTTGACATGGTAGTTCATAATGAATCTGTGTGACCACATGTGTCAGGTACAAGACCCTTCAGTGCCACTTGCTGGTGTAACTTGCTTTTATGGTGACAGATGCAAGCTTGGCTTGTTTTAGCGCTCACACAAGACCTTAATTTTCTTCTTGCGCCCCTTTGTGTTCAACTCGACATCTTCACGGCATCTTTGCTTTATTCTGCCACACAGAGCAAAACTGTATCACTCTCCACCTCTCCGCCATCATAAACATCTGCTGCTCATCCATGTGAAGATGGATTTTATGCGCAAATTTTACTACATGACTGCTGTACCTCACTTTCAGATAAGCCACTCTAATTGTATTCTGAGTGTGTTTTGTCAAAACTGACCATGTGATTCATTTGCGTTAAGTATTTGATTAATCACAGGAGTTAACGCAACTCTGACAGCCCTAGGACAAACTTCTGCAAAAGTTTCATTGCAGCTGCGATTTCAAGTTTCAGTGACAAACAACTAAACTCAGTGGTGCTTTCAACATAAAAGCTGGGTTCAGCTGCTTATGGGGAAAAAAAAAGTTATTTTGTTTGTAGAAACAGTAGCATGAAATGAATGAAAAACTACACAGGGTTACTTTTCAATCAGAGCCACCCCCTGTACTCAGTATTTTTCCATCAGAGGAGCTCTGTGAGTACTAGACTCCTCTTACTGAGGTGCTCCACGGACAGGCTGAGGAACTCTTTTGTGCCTCGTGCCATCAGACTGTACAATGCAGCCACCTCAGGGAGGGGCAGGAGATGACAAGTTGGGCTGTTTTTTTTAAGACACAGATTTCAATGCCTTTAACTCCCTATGGACTTAAATTATTTTGTAGCTGTTTAGTGTGGTATGTATTAACTACCACCTTTTAATCTTTTATGTCTACTTGAATGTGTCTTTCATTTTTTATGTATGTATGAATGTGAGCAACGGACAGCAATGCAATTTCCTTCGGGATTAATAAAGTATTTATCTAATCTAATCTAATCTAATCTAATCTAATCTAATCTAATCTTTTTACTGTATACTGTATGTGGAACTGCTGCTTATCACGTTTGAACATTCTGGAATTACCTACCTCATGGCAGCAATACAGTTTCATATTCAGCTTGTTTTATGTGATTCAAAGTCCTTGCATTTTGACACCAAATTTGGTAAAAAGTTTATTTCCTTATAAGCCTATTGACTGCCCTCTGAAAACTCAACAGTGTTTTGATTTAACAGTGTGAAATATTTGCTCTTGTTTGTTTTAGGTCCAGAGTGAAATTCCACTTTCTCTATATTAAGGCTGCAAAGCTATGTGTGCTCTGTGTGTACTTTGTTTCTATAGCTCAGCAAAATGTGAGGGTAGTTCCGAAGAATCTGGGGGATCAGACAGGCAGACTGACATTCACCAGACACTGTTGTCTTTTAAGCTTAGGAAAACAACAACACAGGATCGCGCCCAGAATAATGGCTGGCTGGATTGAAGTTGAGTTTAATTGGTGGGTTTTGAGCCTGTTTGCGTGTCAGAAAGTGCTGTTGTTTACTGTCTGTGTGGGTGTTACAATATAATGCCTGCATCCTGCCAATCACATCAAAAAGAAGAAGTTGTTTTGTCACTTTTTTTCAAAACGCTGACTTTCTTTCCTTTACAAGACTTTTGCTCTGTTCTTCATTGAGTAAAAGAAAGTAAGAGTGGTTAAGCAGGAAGAGCTTTCAACACACGGATAATACAAAATGCATTTGTTAAGAAGTGACTCATGTTTGAGTTTTTTCCATGTGTTTCAGAGCACAGATAGCGCCTGGTGCTCCACACGCCCTTAAAGCAAACAGCAGTGACCCTGGCTGCTGATATGACTGACTCAACACAAGCAAAGCCCACTAAAACTCCCATCCGTTCCCTGTTTACACAATGCTCCTAATGCAGAGACACCAAGCATGCCATTAGTCCAATTTTCTGTTTTATTTAATGCTGGTAAAATAATATCATTGTTATTGCGCATAATGTACCTCACAAAGCACTACAATATGACCAAACATATCAAACATAAAATGTTTACACATTTATATCCCTACATGTTTTAGTCATTGCCATGTCCAAGAACTTGTTTTTGTTTCTGGTTAGTGGAACTCCAAAATTATTTGCAAGGTCAAAAGGCCATTTCAAGAGGTCAAGTAACAATGCAGATAAGAGCTTCATCATTTGTCGCAGAAATGTGGACTTTCACAAGAGGTCAGTATAAGAACTGTATGGTTATGCATGGTTATGGTTATGCATTTATCCCTGAATCATGTAATCAAGTAATTATAGACTAACTAATGTTGGATGTATAAAAAAACAAACACACACAAAAATACTTACAGCTTAACCTGTAGGCTATTTATGAATAGCAGATTTGTGTTTGCTAATTCCTATCTGAGATTTGCAAATTGTATCAATTATCTGTTAATGCATATTGCATTGCTTTAAGCTTACAAATACTTGCAACGTGCATATGTTGTAAACAAACTCCCGTTTATTCATTAAATGAATCACTATTGACATGCACATTATCAGATAAGCCATATTTACTCCTAAACAAAGTGATCAGAGCATTGGGATGGATAAGTGTGGCAGCCTGCTATTGACAGCCATTGAGTTGAGCATTAATTAAAATGGTAATGCTGTGTGAGGGTTCATTAGCAGGCTGGCTGAGGAGTAGCTCTAGGTACAGTATTAAGCGTGCTTGGAGTAATTAATGGAATAACTTTACTTAGTGGTAAATATTCATGGGGCTCTGGTCTTTTTGTGTTGCGCAGAATGAAGAGACACAAGAGCCTGTCCATTAGAGGAGCTGAAGAGCCGCTTCGCGCTCAGTGTCGCCTTTTGTTGCGATTGGGTGCATTTCATTGGAGGGGTATTAATTCATATTTGGAAGGTGCAATCTTCCAACAAAGCCAAAGCCACTGATAACATAGCCGGGACCAGGCAGAGAGCGCATTGTGAAGCCGTGCCCTCCTCCAAAATAGGAAGTCCACTTCACAGGTCTGTGGATGGAATGAAATGAGTCTTTGTCGACGCTTAGAAGGTGATTACCATAGTGAAAAACCCTTGTGATTGTCCATTTCCCCTGAAAACAGCCTGTTTGCATGTGTTTATTACCCTGCATTTACAATGAAGCCTTTAGTATTTGCATAGAGAATGGAAACATTTATTTGTATCATCTGATTTGGAGTTGGCTGTCTAACGGTCATGTTATCTCATGTACAAAGGCACACATATTTCAGGGTGTAAAATGACACGTGGCTAACGTTATTCTACAGCGCTTTTCCTTTGTATTAAATATAGTGCTTTTTGTAATAAATATAGAGTTTTCTGGGCTTGTCAAATATTCAGTTGTGTCACTGTGGTTTATAAATCAGTTGGTTTTTTAGTGCTTTGTGGGGATTTAAAAAGGGGGAAAAAAAGTTTTATCGAAGCATTGCATTTAACTTTTTACACAATTGCCCTGTTTCTGTGAGTTATTCAACGTCCAGCTTGAGGGTCAGTGATTCAAACCTCACCCATAAGTATACAGTTGCTCTTCAACTGTGTGTCGTGGACAGGAGAGGCATCTATTGCACAAACTTGCAAATTACTTTGCAACTGTTTTATGTAACCCCAAATAACAAAAGTGATTTAAAATTGCTCTGCTACTGTACATTGTTGACAAAGTCAACAAAACAGTGTGTATGCAACTGGCTTCATTGTTTTATACATTTTTATGCAGTTATTTGTTATATATTTATGCACAATGTCAGAGAGTAAAAGCGGTCACTATGTTGAGTGTGTTATTTGTTTTTTGTTGCTTCTTTTTGAAGGCGTACTTTTATTTAGTTATAGTACATTTTAGTCCCAACTTCTATCTGTTCATCTTTCCAAAACAGTATAGCTTTTCTTCTTCATTTTAAGAAAATTGTGTGAAATTCTGCTTGGTTTTGCTGCCTGTGGAAATTGTTGCATTTTGATTCATATTCTCAGTTTGGGCCTCTCACTGAGCATGCACATAACCCTCCTAGGTGGGTAATTATCACAACCGGGAGATGTTCTCTTCCCTAAAATCTCCACGTGGGAGTGTGTGATGGGCTCGGCTCCCCCACCTGGGTGAAGCAGCATGCGCTTGTTTATCCTCACCTCTCGTTCGGAGCCCCCCACTGCTCTAAATGGCAACATTACAGCCTCGGTGCTGTTTGAAATGGAGACAATTATCTGTTTAGGTATTACGAGATGGGCTTTATAATACAAGAAGAAAAGGCACACAGCTGCTATCTCAATCCTGTTGTCGCCTTTTTTTCGACTATACAAATTTTCCATCATTAAAATGATGGAACATTTATCTAAATGGATGTTATGCATTGGGTAAACTCATTTAGCTCCCGGGGCTCTTTTAGGTGATGGGAATTAATGATGTTTAGTAGTTTGAAACTGAAAATATCTGTCAAATGTCACCACTCACCATTGATTTACGATTCCATTGATGACTTGTTAATTGAAGAGTAATGAATCACACTAATAGGCTGGTTGTGTGTGAGAACGTCTGTTTCAGATGATTGTTCGACTCTGGATAGAGTTTAGGGCAAGCTGCATGTTGACTTGCATTTTCAACAAGAGCATTTAGCACATAATTAATGTCCTGAAAACCCAGACTTTCTATCTGAGCTGCTCTAGACAAACAACACAAACGGCTGGTCACAGATTTGACTGCCAAATGTGAATAGTAAAAAGTAGAGAAATTTTTTTTTCTGGTCTCATATTTGGATATGCTTTAATGCTTTTATTCAAATGCCCTTCAGATATTGTCCCTCAGCTACTTCTCAGTTTACCATAAAAATACAGTTTGGTTTCTTGCCTGTTTCTTGTCTTTGTGTGACTGCTTTGAGTTCCCAGTTTAGAGACATGAATGCATGTTGATGGGGGAGGACCAAGAGAAGTAGAAGTCCAGTTAAGCTGGGTTTTGTGTGATGATACAACAGATAATAATAGACACAAAGATGTTGACAAATGGTCTGTTAAAAAGTGTATATCATCACTATAAACTTTATGTTCACATGAAGGCCATTTGCAAAACATGACTTTGCGCTTTGTTAATTACACTAAGAACAGAAGATGTTAAAATGAGAACAGATTTATCAATAGTATCCCATGTGAATATTTACTTGAACTATTTGGGTCCAAATTATTACTGGGTCTTTATTTGAGTTTGCAGCTGGCACTAAATTGGACCTTCTGACTGCATGAAGTTTTGGCACGCACACGCTTAATCTACCATAATGTGGCACTCCATACATAAAATATGAAAACTCCCATGTCTTGGTCAATTGGGTCAATTAACTGCACTTTCCTCATAGAGAAATAACCACACAAAACTTTGGATTGCTTTATTAATACTTCCTGGTTTATTTATTTATTCAGTCATACTTAATTGTTCATGGGCGCCTTTTTTGACAAACAAACAAATAGATGTAGGCTATTAGTAACTACATAAAACTTAAAAGTTTCTGCAATATACATTTACTCCCTGTCAGAAACAAAATCTGTTGTTTACCACCAGGGGGCACTAACATAGACATTTACTCTGTGGAATCTGAAAAGTTTTTGTATTGCAAATAAGCTTCCACACACTTAACAGGCCCGTTGTTGGGTGTTATCAGTGGGAGTAGTTGTACTGACAATAGCACACTGCAGCAGATCACTGAGAGCTCCATGCAGCCATGTATGAGAAGAGCACGGCTTTGAACAAAGGGGAGCAAATAGCACAGGTATGCATGCAGTGAACCGCTCTTCATGATCTGCCACAAGTTTGTGTATGCTATTTATAATCAAACTTACACCTTGTCTTATATGCATGCTTTTTAGGTGTGTTGTGGCATTGCGTTTTGTCTGCCTTCGTCATAATTTTATAACAGGTTCTTGTGTTGTGTCTGCAGGAAGTGGAGGTTGGTGCCCTGTGGCCGCAGCTGAGGACAGCTGTAAATGAGCACGTCCTTGTAAAAGGTAAAGATGGCTCAGCAGACACGAGCGGCTGTGCGTGTGAATGCTGTGGTGAATGGGCTCAGTCATTAACTGGATGAACTGTCGTCTTGTTTATGCTTGTTGATGTGTTTTGAGTGTGGATGCAAAGGAGTTCAGTCAGGGTATTACTAGTAGGGATGGTCCGATATGGATTTTTTTTGAGCTGATAACGGTATCCAATATTTGTTGCTGTTGTGGCCGATAACCAATATTTGCCAGTACAGACATTTCGATATTGAAATCCATAACAACACAGACAAATCTATTTCAAGTTCACATATTAACTTTTCATTCTTCTATTTCCATTTAATAATTAGTCTGTTAAAAAAAGAAAAAAAGAAAGAAAAAACATCAGTACCAAATATCGTTTTATTTCATATTCTTCTTTTCTTTTTTGTCATTTGTAATTAAAATGTTCACATAAATTGTCAGAGAGTTGTTATTATTACTGATGACTATTTCTGAATTCATATCAATTTAGATTTTGAAACATCACTAACTGAATGTGGTTTAGCTGGATATGTCTATCATTACATTTATGGTTCTCGTTCATAAATAGCTGTTATTCACACAAAAGGTGTGACAACGCTGTGTTTACTAAATAGGACTTTTATCTCATCCATGCTGCCTCCTGTCCACTCTTAACCTCTGTGTGGCAGTGCGCTGTGTGCTGTTGGACACAGAAGCTCACAGAGTGCTGGGCGATATGGCAAAAAAGTAATCACAGTTTATCTCCTCATATTGAACGATCTTGATGTCGTGAACTGCAGCTCTCCAAAGGCGATGTAACGTAAAAGGGCTGGTGCAAATCAGTGTGGTGGTTTTCAACCTGGAAGTCAGCGAACTTGCTTTTTAACAAGTAATTTTTGGTCAGTATTGCAGTTTAAAATGTCCAAAATATAACATAATGATCCACAGGTGTTGTAGATTAAAACTATATGGAAGACAAAAGCATCATAGGTCTTCTTTAAAGATTTAAATTAAGGTAAATAAAGTGTGATTTTTCTTCAGAGAGGTCACACTTCCCTTTGATTGGTTAAATCAGCCTTTTTGACAGAGGCTGACCAATAGAAGGTAGAAGGAGTGTGAGTCTGTTTTTAAGCATCAAGATTTTTATTTATTTATGGTTATTGAATTATTATAGGAACATACCTGTCAAGTCTGAAAAGAATGGCATTGTTATAACCATATGTGTCGTATGGTGAAGTAAAGTACAATTTTTGTGTCGCCATACATACATTTTCATCTCTTCTCACAAACTGCTCAATGAGCTTTTGTTACAGCTATAGCCTTGAAACCTTGCAAAAAAACTTAAAATCAGATTAAGCCTTTCATTTCTGCAGTGACGTTTCCCATACATATATCACCTAATTCTCTTATTTCAAATGGCTGCATTGTTATAATATGACAAGTACAGGGAGATAATTGTTCTACCTGCAAATATTTTTAACTTTTAATAACATGCAGTCTGAACGAGTATTCCTGATGACAGCAGATGTAAAACAAATTCAATAATTCTCAAGGCTAAACTTCTGGAGCAATCCTTTATTATTACCTAAATGCTTATTGCAGGAAGTCTGGTTTTATTTTGAAAGCGCACATCCATCATTTACATGTTTTCAAAGTGCATTCTCCACACAACCAGGACACCAAATGTGAGCTCATCCTTGAAGTATTTTAGCTACTTATGCAATTAATGTTAATGCGGCAAAAACCAGGCTAATTATTGGCCACAACTTTCCAATGTGATTTTGATTGCATCAGTAAAATCCCTGCGGCAGCTTATGGGATTAACATGTCTTGGTGTTTAAAGCTCTTTTAAAACGCATTAGATGGAAAAGCGCATGAGTGTGTGAAATCAGCTATTTATTTAGCTAAGCCACACCTGTAAACATTGTCATACTGTGTAAAAAATATATAAAATTATGTTGATAGTTCTCCAGCACTCTCGTGGCCACAAAATATCAGTAATTATTTTTTTATTTTTACATTTATTTATTTTTGGCTTTGGACTGGATTTTAATATATACTGGTGTAATGGATAGGTCTCCTGTTTCTGACAATTATTAAAAGCAACAATATCAAGAAAAACACAAAGCATTGTCACAAAGTTCAAAATGTGTTTCTGAAAAGTTCCAATGTAATCATCTGTTGGACTTCATTTAAATTTCATGAGGCCATGTTAAGCAAAAAGCACAAACTCCCTTTCTTGGTTTTTGCCCTTTTTTTTCTTTTCTAAATGAGCGTATGTTGCCTTGGTCTGAGCAGTAGTGGTTGCTTTGTTTAATCCACTTTTTATGTAAGTGTTAGGAATAAACAAGTGGATTCATGAGTTGGAGAGGTCTCTGCAGATTTATGCTGTGAGTGAAAATAGGGGCTCTGTAATAGTTCCCTTGACTGCATTTATTGCTTACTTTAAAAAAGTAATTTCTTTATATCAGCATCAAGCTGAAAATTGCCATGAGTTAGTATTAGGCTTGGTAAGCTTATAATTCTGTGGCATTTACAGGCGGCTGTGTTTCCATGCATTTATAACACTTTGATTCTTAAGAGCTCCTTTAATCGCTTATGCTTAGCTCCGAACATAATAAACAAGCGGTTGTAGCGCAAGTGCCACATGGGGGAGATTTCTCTGAGCAAAGTTAAACGGTTCTGTCACTTGCCGTCTTGTGGTAGTGTTTTTCATGCACTGTAAGAAGCGTAATCTACTCCGCGAGCTCCACTGCTGTGGTTAAAAACACTGACAGGCAGAATAGATGCAAGGCACCGTGAAAATGAAAAATTATCATCCCCTACAAAGATGTCATAACAAGAAGCGTTGCAGAAACACGAAGCAATGACAAGCTTTTCCTTTTGATTGAATGGCAGGATGTGTGAAAGGCTTATAAACAGGCTCACCTCTCAGGCCGTCTGCTCCTATCTGATGCTCTGCTCCTGTTGTCCTATCAGAAAGCACAATGCACCTGGCACAGGGCCTGCGTCTGTAGCCTCGGCCTAAACACGCAGCACATCACCAACACAGTGTCACACAATAGAGCTCCTCAGATGTTTATTATCTACAGTCAATTGTGCAGATAATGTTATCACAGATGTGTCATCTCCTGCTACTTAAAATATCCTTTTGGAGGAAAAGGCGTTTGGCAAGTTTCAATCTATTTTTCTATCAGCATCAAACAGACATGTCTTCTGGTGCTGTATTGACAGAGGTACAAACTGAGGTGTGCCTCGGACAGCGAGGAGCTTTGATAATGTCACTGCTGTGACACACTCTTTGTGTGAGATTGACTGAGGCGGCCAGAGTAAGCAAATTCCATCTGCAGATGAGTTGTTCTTACTGCCAGATGAAAAGA
Organism: Rhinogobius similis; assembly: GCA_019453435.1. Lineage (NCBI taxonomy): Eukaryota > Metazoa > Chordata > Actinopteri > Gobiiformes > Gobiidae > Rhinogobius > Rhinogobius similis. The sequence goes on along the minus strand of CM033627.1, from coordinate 22,636,654 downwards.
AATAACAAGTGATAAAAGTGTCAAAGCTTCTATTTTCTCTATATTTTTTACTCTGGTTCAGTTCTGACCTCCAGCAGGTCAAGGTGAAACAAGGCTAACAGGCAATCAAATGTTTCTGTCTCAAAAAGAAAGTATTCAACATTTTTCAAGTACCTGAGGCAGTTCTGAACAATAGATCCACATTCAACAATGTCTGCATGACTAAATGCTATAGAGTGAGTTGCCTGCTTATTCTTAAACATATGTATAAGTTCATCTAAAACGTGTGTAAATCACCAACCTGGTTAGCAGAAACAAAGGAGAGAAGAGGAGAAGTTTGACTTTGTAGGAGTCACTTCATGTCATGGTAAATATATTTCCTTGGCAGTCTTTCTGTTCTGTTTATTTTAGAAAACAAATCCATTTTAGGGATAAAGCACCTGGTGGGGCTATTTAATGGAATGTTTTAGCCCCACACAAATAAACAGCTTGAGATTTTGATGTACGATCATAAAGGAGGTTGCTGCAGAGCTGGAACGATCTGAGTAAAGGCAAACAAATAAAGCCAACATGTGGAGAGAAATCAAGTGTACACTTTCCTCCAACACATAACACAACATTTTGTGTATTTTTTGTATCAAAAGCAAAATTTGCTCATTGGATTATGTCTGCACATGAGTTGAATCTGAAATTTCAGTTTGATTGTGCTACTTATTGATGTTGAATGTACTTTTTTTCTTACTTCTTGCATACTTTTTTTTTTTTTAAACATCATACCTATAAGCTATTCTTAAGATGTACATGTTTAATTCAATGTTGTGGGATCAGGAAAGCAACAGGTCTAAATGACTTACTTTGGAGTTGCTCAAGATACCAACTAGTGGTAACAAATATTTTTGTCAGTTTTCGCTATCATTTCAGGTAATGCTGAACACACATTTTCCTTAAGTACAATTATCAATGGTCTGTTGCATAATGCCAACCTTTAAAAGTTACAACAGGTTGAAAAAGAATAGAAGCAGCGGTAGATTCATTCAAAAAAACGTATTTGTTTACAGTTTATGCACCAGTTTTTTTAGCCTTGGCTTGCAGCTTGTTTTTTTGTACGATGCATCTGCGGGTAGCTTGAAAAAAAAATCCCTTGGTTACTCTAAGTTATGAAAAAAGGAATGACAAACACCATTAGCTGAAAAATGTCCATCTCGTTGCAACTATGTTATTGTTTACTTTACCATACACGTCCTAATATGGTTAACTCCCTGTCAAAGCAGCCCGAGCTGAGCAGAGGGGCCCGAGCTGGGAGACTCTTTCAGCTGCCACTTAAACAATAAGAAACAAATGCCATAGTTCCAAGTCTTTCATCACCTTACAGTACTTGGCTCTCGGCGACGTTGGCTACGGTTCCTATTTGATATTTATCTACCTCACAATGTACCCCCTCCTTGCATTTATTGTCCCGTCTTTTCTTGTCTCGCCTCTGTCTTTCTTTATTTGTCTGTCTGTCTCATCGATCTCTGTCGGGGTGTTAGCTGTGTGCCGGGTGACTGATGAGTTTGCTGTTTGCTGTGTTAAGTTATTTATCGAGGGGTGGTGAGAGCGGTGCACCTCCTTAGTTCAGCTTTGGGTCACAAGCTGAAGCCTTGTAAGGATTGTGAACATTGTGACAAATTTGGATTCTTTATGAGCACTTTATGAGGTCATCTTCCGCAGTCCACATCTTCTTATCCAGAGAGCACTTTGGAAATGTGGTTTAGAAGGAACTTCGAGGGCTGTGGCTTTGAGATATTAAGCTACATTGGGCATAAAGATGTGGCTTACTACTATTAAGATGAAGTAATTCACAGTTCGATTTTTTAATGTACAAAACTTTTACATTAGTGCTGTGGATACTTATTTGTTTGTTGTGCAAAGTGACCATGATTGCAGTGCCACAGCTGAAAAAAAGTAAAAAATAGTGTTTAAACATACTAACTAATCGATTATTGAGATAATTGTCAACTAATTTGGTAATTGACTACTCTACACTATGACAAAGCTAGAATTACATCAAAATGACTCAAGAAACATGAACATTTAGGCCCAGATTTACTTAACGTTTGCACAGGTGCAAAATGGATTGCACACGCTAAACTATAGCAAAAAGCATGTGCAGCGCAAATTTAGCTCATGGGACCTTATGAATATCCAAAATTGGAGGCAGAGAAATATGTTGTTTATATGTTTATAATGGAAACATTTAGTTTTTATGTTTAATCAGAATGTCCTCAAGTTGCAGCTGTATCTGTGTCAAGTTTAGTTAATCTCAAGTTTTCTTTGTCTCATGTTCAGGGCTAGGGTTAAAATAAACTTTTAAAAATGTTGTCAGATTAATTGATGACACGACGTCCCCACGCGACATCAGTTTAGCTTCGTCTGAGTCAAATTTAGTAAAAATCTCATATTCACAGAACAACAAATTGACTTATCAAACAAGTAAGCTCTTGAATGATTTATTAGTAAAAGGATTGTTAGTTGCACCTGTAGTAAAAATGAATATGATATTTTCGGGGATCACCATGGGAAATTTTAACAATAGCAATATGTTTTTTATAATATACAACTCATATTAAAAAAAAAAAAGAGTTTTTTGTTTTTTTTAATCCTCAGACTATAATTTAACAACAATAATAACACATCAGTTTTGAAAGACAAAAAAAAGATACTGCTCAACTTTTTGCCAGTAATGGGTTAAGCGTGTCAAGCACTTTGGTCAGCCTTATTGGCCTGTGATAGAAATAAGGCTCTTTCAGACGCATGAATTGGCTTTTCCCCAGTTGGGGTTGGATGATGGCAGCCTCACTCCAATCCTAAAATCCTCACGTTTATGATATTTGCCCAGTATTATCTGCAGCGTTAGATGAATGGGAGGGCCGAGCATGTGGAATGTAGAAGGTCAGACTGGCTGATTTACACAATACAGAGCCACAGAATCCTTGGGAAAATACTTGGGAAAAGGATCAAACACACATCATGTGATATGCGCTTAACATTGACCTTTAAATTCTGGCCTTTTCCCTTTTTTCACCATCAAAACAGCATTGGGGGCCTATGGATTTGATAAGGAGGAGATACGTTCTCCAGATGGAACGATTTGTTATGGTATTTTTTGCATTGTTTTAAAAATGTTGCTTTATCTTGGTGTCGATTAGAGAAAGTGTCATCAATGAGCACTAATAGGCATTGGCAATGACGTCTTATACTGTCCTGTTTTAATGTGCTTTTGTTTTCCTTGGCAATTAATGTTGAATATTTTATTTTAACACAAGCTGAACAATGCCCATAAATGTGTTTTCCACTTGGACACTCGTATGTTTTACTGATAAGCTAATGGCACTGACCTTTGTGTTGTTTCAGTCTAGGTACCGACTAAAGTCTATTTGTTGATGTTAATGAACTTTTTCAGTTGCTTGTTTACTGACTCCAAGGTCATTTCTGTGAAGTGGAGCGGACATTTTTATTTACGACCAAAGATATGTGGCTGGGTAAATAAATACAGGTGATATTGATTTTTTGATATGTTGATTAAATATGAATAATGTCTCAATAAAATGTCAGTTTGAATGCCTCGTATGTTAAAGTTTTGGGAATTGTGAATTACGTTTTTGAATCACAGTTATTGGAAGCTCTCCCTAGGAATATGCACAAAACATTATGCACTGAGTGGAGAAAATGCAGCCACAGATAGTGAAATCAAGTGAGGGACCAATGGGAGCATTAAAAATGAATTAATGGAATGTTACTGTTGCTCATCTATGTGTGTAGTGTAGTGTTGAAAAATAAAATTTATGTTGCCAGCTACTAGCCGTGAAGGTGCATTTGGACTGAGTATCCTTTAATTAGAAGTGAGATATTAGCATTTCATAGGGCTTTATGTTGGGTGAGGGGATCGGCCAGCCACTGCGCCTTCATTAGCTGCTTTTGTGTGTAATGAGTGCCCTCGTTAGCTGAAGGAGTGGATTTGCCCTGGCTCTACCTTCATTTTACATAGAAGAAGGCCTTTAAATGGATTTCTTAATGAATAAAATAAGATGCTTCTTCGGTACCATGCGACAAATACATGTTGAGAAAGAAGGAGGTACTGTATTTTAGAAGCATTGGCTAAGTATTGTAAGGTGAGTAAACCACCCCTGCCATTTCTGAGCTGAAAAGGCAAAGGCACTTGCAATTTTAATATGTCACTGACCTGATCCAAAGTTTTGGGCTTCCCAAACAAGTCAACAATAGCTTTTTCAAAGAGCCACCAGCTGCACCCAGAGAACGTCTGTAGATCTGCAGCCAAATTCTTTTCACTGTTGTGACTTTTTCCTTACCTTGTGTGCACTTGATGCTGGTGGCATGTGGTAGTCAATTTTAAAAGTGCAGCAACTCTGACTGCTAATCATACTCTGATATTTGCACATAAAACAGCCGACAGACCAGCCAGAGCTGTGGAGTATTTTGTGTGATATAGAAGTCTTCCTAAGCCTTTGGCTGCCACTCCATTCTCAGAATCAGGCGTGAAGTGATTAGTATTTTATTGATGAGCTCCTCAAGTGGCAAGTGTGGGAAATTGGATCTTTGATCTCCTGGAGTTTGGGAAACCTCTTCTGAGAGTGTGGAGCTCAGTGTGGAGCTCTGCAGGTAACATACTCCTCCCCTTGGCAGCATTAGGCCAATACACACTCCATAGAACAGAGAGAGTGAACGGCAGCGTCAGGCAAGCGCACGACCCATGCAACATACACACTCTAAGCCCTTCACTGAGGACAGACCCTCCGCCCCTTCTCCAAAACACATATTTGTTTTGTATGTTTTTGCTGAAAGTCTACATGATGATTACAGATGTTCATTAACACAACTGGGTATTTGTTTTAAACTTTAACCAATCACTTTGATATCCTAATTACAAAGTAATTTAATTTGAACCCTGTAATGATGATGCTGTTATTATGGACATAAATGATGCAGTTAAGCTGAAAGTAATCTCATTTGCATACTGTACATGCCAGTAAATTAAGCCTTTTCCTGCCTGGCTTCAGCTTTAATTTTCCACTCCTTTTCACGAGCGTGGCACAGCCTCGTGTCTAATAGCAGGTCGGCTTGTTTGATGTTGAGAGCTGCTTCCTCTCACTAAATCTAGTCACAATATGTAACACATAAAGGCTCTCATTAGAAGTCTAAGTGCTCTTTTAAGAAGTTGGTATTAATAAGCCAGCATGCTTTGTAGTGATGCACAAAAACAGGTCTATTCCTCACTATAATAACACAGCGCATCTTAATCTACAGGGGAAATAAAAAGTAATGATGATGTAGCTGCCGATAGTTAAAGAGCGCCTCATCAGATTGTATACAGCTATGTGTTGATCAGACATATCTTCAAAGAGCTGATTGTATTTTGATATCCCTCCTTTGAAAAAAAAAAAAAAAAAGATGAAGGGCATTAAGATCTGTTTTTTAACCAAGATGCTTCCCCCTCAGACAAGAAGGTAATTGAAAAATATTGCCCCATTGTATGTTTAGAGCAAATAATTTAGCTGCTCTTCTTTGTACAGATGTGTTTTGAAGTCTTCATAAAAGCGCCGGCAGGACATGGGCAGCCTTGATAAAAGCTCCTGCGTGTTCATTAGAGAAGCAGCACCTTGTGGCGTCCGATTGTGTGATGTTTGCAGTGAGAAGGTAAACATGTTTGTCATACGGGCCGTATTTATGCTGATCAAACACCAGAGAGGCCCGCGGTGAATCTTAAGGACTTTGGTTCCATGGCTCGCTGAGGCCAGTCACTCTCTTCACATCTCTCAGCATCACTGTCAGAACTTCTTTTTCTTTTTAAATTGTCTTTAGACAATGTTTTTTCCATAACCATTTAAAAAGGATTTGGGGAAAAAAATAAAACATGAATGTTAACCTGACACATAGTTCCATCAATCAAAGTTAAAGAAAAAAAATGTCATAGAAGAGACCCATTTTGTGATCCAGGTTAGTCTATTCCTGACATTTCAGGACTGTGCCTGATAATGCGCTAATCAGATGGCATATGCATACACACACACACACACACACACACACACACACACACACAAAAAAAGTCTACTGCACTCCATTCACTACAGACTATAAAAGAATTGACAATGAACCCCAATTAAGAAAGAAGAACACTTACCTTTCAAGCTGTTCAACGTTTTTTTGTCTTTGACTTGAGATCGCAAATCCTTTGTTTGATTGTCTTGTCTTGTTTTATGTGGTTACAAAATTGAGGATAATACATAATGCATAATACATAATGAAAAGTCAAAAGGACAAACTCTTTTGACTTTTCTGACAGCATAAGGATATATCAGCAGAAACATCTCCCAGATTCACAGTCTTTAAAATCTTTAAAGAGACTTTCATCCCTTTTCTACACATGCCCTCCATTATAAATGCGCTTCTATTTTGTACCATGAAGATTTTTTTTTCCTGGCTAGCCCATATTTGCTAATTTTCTTGGTTTCTAATTGGCTACATAAATCGCGGCCGTTGCGGGTGAGAAATGTTGCGGTGTCACCCAGTGTAATCGTCACCCTTATTTACCAATTCATTAAGATTCATTGATGCAGGATCGGTGAGAGGAAATGACAGCATAAATCAGCCCTCCACCGTAATGACCCTAATCAGTTGGGAATTGCACAAAATGTCATGATGAACTATGTCCTTGTATTAGTGCCACTGTACATCGTCATTGTGCTGCTTTATGAGCGTGGCACATCCTTCTGACACTGGCTGTATTTAACAAAAGGAAGATTCCGCTAAAAGGCACACATTCATGGAAGGTCTTTTTGGTATTTAGCCTCTCGGCCTCTGTCTCCACTTTAACTGCTTAATGGAAGGCACAAACTCTCCTCCGTTTTAACCCTACGCTGAGATCCCGGAGCTTTTAAAATAATGACATGCCTGTTGGGCTTAAATGACCCTTCTAATCTAGAAAAAAGAAAAACAAACTTGTGTTCTGGATGCATTTCTTATGTGTGATTTGTGAAAATAAATGTTGTCATGTTGTGTTTGACATATTGGAGAAAACATGTGCTTTTAACATTGTTATTTTCAAGTACATGTTAATGAGGAATCATCTCGGTTGGGAAATATAGTGGTTTATGTGAATTGAGGTCTGTGGACTTGGATTTCAAATCACAACATAAAATGCCAAAACAGTGTTCTAAAAGCAATAAATAAGGTAGTTCCAATTTTGTACCTTTTTATTCAGTTACAGGCCAAGCCATCACAACTAACCAACTGAAGTAGATTTACCAACATGTGAAGACTTACTCATCTGTAATTAATGACCTGTCTTGGGTAAACAACTGCAGCCTACCACATAAGTCTTATTGATTCAACAGAACTTAAACACATGGCCAAAAATGTTACTCATTTCTCTCTGGATGGGAGCACTTCTCACAGATGACGTACCCCCATAAGACAGCTGCTCTAATGTAACAGCTCTCTCTCTTTGCATAAGCGGACAGTATTAATTAGACAAGTTCATTGAGGCCAATGGTAGTTTTCCCTGGAAACGCATCTGACTTAATTCCCCTTCACTTGTATACTTATGGGACTAATCCTTACCCCACCCATTGATTAAAAATAAAACTACATGCAAGGATGACATGCTGTTTAGGTAAATCAATCATTTATTTAATTTATTTATTTTATTTATTTTTTGGATCAGCAACAAAAACTTCTAAATCTCTTTACATTCAAGTTAGAACAACCTCAACCATGTTTTAATGTATGTTTTGTTGCATTTGTGCACGTTCAGTATCTCTGCATCAATGTTTCATCTCCCCATCCAGAGCTCAACAGTCTTGCCCATAACTCGCATACATCAGTGCATTGCAATCCATGAAGCTCCTTCTGTTTTTAAAGTCCACACCTTTTCCACACTTGTTCTAATCATTTCAGTGCTTAGAATTAGAATTGACGACCATTATTTTATTTAATATTTATAAGCTGATTCACTTTTCAATTCACCAGCAGATGCAGTTCTATCACCCTCAGCTGTCTTTCTTTAGAGACTAATTTAAATCTTTAGGTAATTCCGATACAGATTTATAGTATTAAAAGCCAAAATAATGCATTATGGGACCTCCTATTGCATGTTGTCATGTAAAAAAAAAACATGGTTCTGTTTAGTGAGCAAATAATAATGACCATGCATGCATCATATATTGTGTTTTAGTCCTATATGGCATACTCTTAAGTAAAACAATAAACTTGTCTCCACATACCACTGGGTGCTGAAAGACTGAAGTTATGTTTTTTCCAGGGCTCTGTGTGTTTGACAGCTCTAATTGGTAAGATGAGCATGAGGGAAACACACAGCCATTTGCTGGCTCTGTGGTCTGGAGTAGAGGCCCCCGTCCCCTGTCTGTGTCCTGGCGCTGCACTATTAATGGGCATAAGCCACATGTGAGCAGGATTATCAAAGTCAAATGAAGGACAAGTGCTGAGAAAATGTGTGACGAGGCCCCACATCCCAGAATTACTATTCCATTCATGTACAAGCACATTTCAACTCATTAGACTTCTCTATTTACTCAGTCTCAATCGGCCCGACTTGTACTAAAAATACCGTGGCCTGCCTTACTTTGGCACATTCCGTCATTGTCTGTGCACAGCGGGCCGTAACTCTGAGGTGTTCCGCACATCGCTCCATGCAAAGGAGACAAGCAGCTTTGTGTATTTTCTGCAATAACGGATTGACTTTGCCTTCTACAACTGTTCCTGATTTTAATTCATCTGAGCTTGTAGCGGATAATATAATCACCTCACCTCTGCTCCCATGTTGAGGTTTTGCTCTGCTCATGCTGTTGGAATACACTCACACAATGTTAATTTCATGCTTGAGAATCCCATCATAGTCATTCCAATGTGTCATAAATAAGTTTGACACCTTTTCCTAAATTTACCGCTAGTCTACGTGAGGTAAGCAGGCATCTCGTTACTAACCAATAAAAAAGTTGTTGGTAGTTCAAACTTGTACAGTATCTAAACATGTCCCAAAGTTTGTGTTAAAATGGATATTACTTTCAGTAAAAATGTAGAGGGGGGAGGCTGTGGTGAAGTCCAGATAATTTCTGTGTGTGATGTATATAAAGTCAATTCCATTATGTCTTTTTTAGTTATATCCACATTTAGGTTCTTCTTAAAGACAGTAAATTAGGGATGCACCTATACTGGTACTGAATATCGGTGTTGATAGGGAAAAATTTGTTGAATAGGATATCCGTTTCAGAATATCAGTTCAGCCGATATATCAGCCTATACATTGATTTATTAAAACTGTTAACAGGTGCTTGTTGGTCGAGAACATCTCCTGATGTTTTGTTTACATAAAGCTGTTCTGTCATTAGTTGAAAGCTAAAGAGTAGTTGCACAACCAATTTGGATTGGCTTGGTCATACGTTATTCTTGTTTTAAGAAAATAAATGCTGTTTGTAATCTCTGCAGAGGTATAGGTTGATATCGGGTATCGGCAGATACTTAAAGCTCAACTATCAAAATTGGTATCGACCCGGAAAAAGGTGGATCGGCGCATCCCTAATTAAGAGATGTATTCACCTTGTTGACATGTTTCAGCTGCTTAACTGCGAGCCATCTTCAAAACTGTCACTGGCATTGGTGTCATCAATGCCAGTGACAGTCCTGAAGATGGCTCGCAGTTAAGCAGCTGAAACATGTCAACAAGGTGAATGCATCTCCTAATTTATTGTCTTTAAGAAGAACCTAAATATGGAAAAGCATGTCAATATGAATTCATGTTTAAAGTCTTATTCTCATTGATTTCACCACGTTACTTAATTGGTCTATGATCTAGTTTTGATCTCATCTTTTGTCCCAGCTTGTCTCAGCCTTGAGTGTAAACACCCTTAAATCATCAGATAGACAAAATTTTGAATTTCAACAGCACTCTGAATTCATGTTGCAAGACATTAATTTGTGCACACACTACAGTCCATACACATTGCATTTGTGTGTAGTGCTCTCACAGGTTCAAAAGTGTAGTTTGTTAAACAATCAAACAGAAATACACACATAATTCAAGTTGGTCATAATTTAAAAGCAGCAGTAATGTAACAAATATTAAATATAGCACACGATGATGAGGTAGCACTAAGGCCAACGGTAAATATTGTGCAACAAATTATCAATACTTTACTTTTGCCATCAGTTTCAATGTGGCGGGTACTGTTTGGAAATATTTGGGTGAAAAAGTCCAAGGCTTAGCTTCCTTAGCTTTAGTAGGGTCTCTCTATCATATTTACTACTTTCAAGCCTCACCGTTGCTTCAGCATGGCAAAATAAAGCCATAAAGAAGCAGAAAAGAAGCAGTGTCGCCCGCTGTGGAGTGCCATCTTGGACATAATTGTGCATATAAAATGCTAACTTATTTCATACTGATGCATTAATCTGCTAACATATTGTTTGGTCTTATATTTTCTAGTAAGGAGATATTTGATATTGTTTAGGCAGTGCCCTGATTAATGATCTATATCACCTCTTGTTTGTTTTCTTCCATCAAACTGTTTTCATTGTTTCGCCTTCTGTTGTGAACACCAGCGTTCACGAGCCTGTTGTTGTTTCCACAAAGCCAGTTACTGAATAATTGAACTGAGTAAATGTTTAACATGTTTTTACAAGTTCCACGCTGCGGCCCATGTGAGGACCCATTGTTTGTTGGGCTCAGAAGAAATACTCTGTCCGACTAAAATGTGTTTCCATAGGAGCTTGTTGCCTTGTCCACATTCATGGCCGGTTGCTAGCAGCTGCAATCCGCCGACTAAATGTCAAATGTCAGAAGAATGGCTATTTGTTTATACTTGCTTGTTTATTCTAGTACATTTGCATCAACTTCGAGTCCCTAAAGTCTGGTCCATTCCCTGGACTTGTTTACACTGCGCCTGCCCCGAGTGTCACCTAGGAAATGGGCTCATCATTCCACCTGGTTAATATGAAATGGCTGCTCCTGTTTACCGTCCCTATAGCAACAATCACTCATTAAACAAATAGATGCTTTTGTTTGCTTATGTGAGTTATGTGCTTAGAGTCTCGACAAGTCTGGGAGTAGTTGTGGTTGGCTTGGTGTAACTTTATGAGCGAGATTAACAGGAATTAATTTAAAAATGTCGGTGGTATCTGTGGTAGCTGCATGTTGGCACACAGGATTACATGATGTGCCAGAATGCTATTTCATCTGGGTTTCTTGTAGCCCAGAATGTTCAGAGAAAAATCTTGTTAAATTCATATGGGCACCCATACGTTTTATGTGTAAAATGTTGCCAAAAATATCACATTTCTGGTCTCTTTCTTAATCAAAGTCAAGTTGTACATTCTAAAACATGTACACATTGCATTTAAATAACTGTTTATTCTGCACCAAAAATGAATAAATAGTTATAGGCATAGTTAGAATAAAGACAATAAGACTGGATGTGTACCTGTTCTCAAAATGTGATGTTTTTGTATATTATGTTAAATGGAGGCAAGTCAAATGATCCCACAGTGCATTTTCCAGTGTCTATGTTAATGGCTGTGCTGATTTGAGTCTGAAGACAGAGGAGGGTGTGGGACCACTGTTTGGAAAAGTTTTTGGGATGTAGTCCATTTTGTGTGTCTGTTGTCAAGCTAACGTTCCAAGAGGCAGGTTCCCAGAGTGCTTTATCAATGATGAGAGCTGCGATAATGGATTATTTACCATACAGCTTGTGTTTGTCTTTGGACTTTTCCCTAGAAGCTGCAGCCAAAATACAGCAAAATATAGCAGCCTTCAAAACCTTGAGAAAAATAGTGCTGTACCTTTGGTACATTGATGTGTTGTCTAGTCTGGCAACCAAGCCAAACCCAGAGCACTCTGAAGTCAACCTCTGACTATTGTCTCCTCCTTTGTGTGTCTTTATCTCACACCCAAGAAATGTTGTGCTTTTGTTGTGCTTGTGTAAACATGGCTGTGTGAGAACTTGGCAAATGGAAGCAGGTGGCCGCCGAGGTTCTACTGTCATGAGCATTAAAGAAAAACACAACAAGTGGAGAGGTCAGGGCACAGCTGCGCGGGCCAGCCCAGCTCCAGTCCTCTGCAAACCTGTGTGAGCGGGTGGATTCCAGCCGCCATGACAGGGGACAGGCTTGGGTTTCTATTGAGCGGCAGGCTGATGAGCTGTGGCTGCGGGCTCTGCTTAACCTTCAACCTGCCTGCTCAGGTGGGAGCCACGTGACTCTGTTTGTACTGTACTCTTGTATTCCAGACAGGGAAAACACAACACACTGTAAACAAATAGGAACTTTGACCTTTTTTTATTATCCACTGTTTGCTTCAAACACTTGTTTTGCAAGCAGCTCCCTGGCCCCAAAGAACAGGCCGGTAGCAACAGAACCATCTCCACACACTTGTGCTGATGATTTCATTTCTTTCAAGATTTCTCTGCTCTGAAAAATGAACACACTCCATTTATAATAGATAGTTCTCTTGGTTACCTTGTGTTTGGTTTATTTTATGACAATAATGATGGAAGAAAATAATTACTACAAAACGACTTGTATTTTCATCTCACGTGTTCAGGTAATTCATGTGATTCAGCTGCTTCAGTTTGGGAATATTGTATGACACAGAGACATTTATCATGTTGCACATTTTAAATTTTTTATCATTTTATTTATATTAGTTTTGTCTAATACATATAATGTATTGTGATCATATCATTTGTGAAGATGCAGGTAAATAAACAGTTGAATAAATGTGCGCTGGGCTCAGTCTTGTTACTGTAGCTCTGTTCTCAGCTGATGATGTCGTCCCTGCCTCAGTGCCTCCCAGATTAACACTGTTATCAGCGGCGCCCTCTAATAAGGCTCTTTCCTATCTACTTGATATTTATGATGGATAATGCCCGTTTTCCATTTTCGTTATTCCTCCAATTTTTTTTTCTCTCATGATATTGCTGCTTTGAATTATTCTGTGGCAAAATTAATGAGAAAGTAGATTTATGGCTTTCATTTGTTTGTCAATTTGAAAATTAATTGGGTGTTAATTTTAGCCATCCCCTCATCAGTGCCGGTCCTAAGCGTGCATGCATTACTTTGCATATATTGTACCCTTTTTGCTCCTTTATTGTGGGTCACTAGTTTTGCATACATTAAAATAGCCCTGCAGCTCATTCTCTTGATTACTTTTGGAGATGCTATGCATTCAGGAAATTTACGCCCTTCCGATATAATTATGAACATTTTGCATGGGATGGCAGTGCATGTATAATAGCCATTACTCACAGTGCTTTTATGCCACATTGGAAATAAGGCTGTGAAAAAATGCCTTTTATTTAAAGAATAAGCGAGGTGGATAACATCAGTGCATGGTGTATTTCAAATGGCATTTAATTTAGTGTGGTTCTAATTGGGATTTAGCATGAAACGAGGCCTCTAGATGGAGCTTTGGCTGACCAGATCCCACAGCTTTGCTTACTTGGTTCTTGTTTATAAAATCCCATTATGGAGAGAGGCTGTGCCAGACTGCAGGGGTGAGCTGGGTCAACATGTGTCTGGAGGGAGGGAGAGGCTCCTGCACTAGCCCAGGGAGCTGCTACAGGACCAGCCCATTCTGCTCAGACAGGCCCCTGTGTGTGGGGGCGTTCTGACACACCACTGAACCCTCAGATGACTCACTCTACACCAGAGGAGATACAAACCATGTGGGTCCTGGTCTCGTGTGACTACTGAGCACTCCTGTGGAAGCCCTGCTTTGGGTCCGGCACAATAGTAGGTTAAGGATGCAAAAAGAATAAACAAAAGTGTGGTCCACTTACATGCTTAGATTACTGTTTTCTTTTTTTTTTGTACAAGCACAAGACAGTTGAAACTACAAGCCCTATATTTATTGCTTGTTACTCTTGTTAACATCAAACTCTTTTGTATGCAGCCAGATAATATATTATTTCATAAAAGGTGTGATTACATGTCACTTGCATAATGCACTATGCATTGTCTCTACAGCATCAATGACACATTCTCCTTCCTGCCCCACACAGTTACTCCAGGTGCTGAATACTGTGCTATTGATGTGGTATTTTCTATTTTTTAATAAAGCCATTTCTTGAATATTATCTCACCTACACTCTGTAAATATCCTTAAGTGACAAGTTGTCAACCTCAATTTCCTATCTGTCACTGTGAGTGTGTGTCCCTGTGGTGTCTGCATCTTGTTTAGACCTGGGTCTCTGGAGACACTGCCTATATGTTTGAGCACTATTAACTGGCACTGGCCCTCCCATTACAAGGCTAAAAGCCCAACCCATAAATCTGCATTTAGTTCCATTTTCACCTTCTTTCATGATGAGGCCGTGTGTTTTAAAGGCATTTATTCTGCTTCATATAAATAATTAATCAGCCAAGTTAATTTGCTTCTGCCTGACTTGGTCAGCTTCATTAACCACCCTGGAATTAGGAGGCGAGACGACATCACTGAAGAGGCTGGCATCCCAGGCACAATAGCTGTAAATCATCTGTTTGATTTGAGAGGTAGCGACACAGATATGCTGTGGTGTCTTGTAGAGAAGCCTGGACCATAATGCCTTTCTGTCTAATGTGTGTCCAAAGCATTTATTTAAATTCTGTTTTAATGGTGATTTCCTTTGGGATTAAACGTTAAACGTACGTACATTTACGTACGTAAATGTATGAATGACATAACTCCAGATATTTTTAATGAGGGAATAACATAACAGTTCAATATACTGGCCTCTCACAAGCGATGTTCATATCACAACAATACATAAAAACACAAACATGACATCACAAAAGTATGCTGCCCTAAATAATCTTTATGTTAACATATTTTTGAAATATTTTGAAATATTAATATCCATTGTAACCTTTTTGGGATTTTTTTGCATTAATGGCAGCATCTGGTGGTTAAAGTGTAGATTTAACACACTTCATTCTACCAACAGAGAAACTAAAGATTTTAATTAGAATGCAGTGAAGTACTGCAAGATACTGTTGAAACCATAGTTTAATTGTTTATGACTTAAATGACCTCTTTGTTATTTTAAAAGGCTGTAATCCTGGTTACACACTGAAAAAAGTAGGCAGCAAATCTTCACTGCTGGTGCTTGTATATTATCTTTAGGAGTTGGCTGTAGTTATGAAAGACAACATTTTTTATAACTCAAAGGCTTATTCATATAGACCTGTGTTTTGGTGTTAATTGAGCATCCCTGAAGGATTTGCCTGTTTTTGGCCTGGATGTTTCTCATGGAGATCCTTTGGCAGGCCTCACACAGTCGCCCTGTTTCCCATTAAAAAGCCATTCTGTTGGGATTCTTCTGGGAGCCTGTGCGAGTAAATATATCCATTTCCATAGAAAGTGTTTTGTTTTGGAGGTCCACTGTTTTCTTGGGCTTCTCTGCTCTCGCTTGGTCCAGGTTGGGTTCCTCTTCTGGTGCGTGCCATACTCCCAACCTTTCCACATATTCCTTCTGTAATGAGCAACACAAACAAATGCAAACTCTATTTGTCAGAAAACTGCAGTGTAAAGAGGAAAACAAAAAGAGCAGCTGATTAGCCTGCGGAGGTGGCTGGCTGTATCTTATGCATGTGTCTTTGCCTCATTGCACATAAGCAAACAAATAGAAACCAGAGCCCAAACCTACAATAAAAGTGAAATTGTGTGGAGAGTGTATGACAGATGTTTACAGTTTGGACCACAGTTGAAATGAGACCTCATAGTTGTATGTTTTAACAGCTGTTTCACCCTTCTTCTTGTTTCTGTTTTTTCTCTTTCTGTGTCTTCTCCCAGGCTTTTAAGTCATGATGCAAGAATCTAGGACGGAGGCGACGAGCAATGGGCAGGCCAATCAAAATGGAGCAGCGAGTGCAGAAGGCGGGTCCAGAGAGGGGCGGCCTGACAGCTCCCCACCATCAGCTGAGGTGACTACAGCTGACCTCCTGCATCTCCAGCACCACCAGGTAGGCCCTTCACACCTGTCTGCAGTTCATTAAAGCACGTCAACTGCACGCCCAGGCACTTTGAAAGTGCCACTTAATATTTTATTACTAGTTCGGTACACCGGGTACATAAACACATTATCATTATTATTATTTATGTATATTGAGGCACTGTTTTAATATTTAAACACTGGGAAGTGCTCTTTCTCTGATTGTCTTAGTTGTGGATGTGTTTATCACAGCATACTGCATCTGCATTCCTGTAAATTATTGATTATTCTGTTCGGACGCGTGTTAAAAGTGTAGGTGCCACAGGACGCTGTGGACACTGTAGAAAGTGGGACGACCAATAGGAAGATAGTTCTGTCCCAAGCCTGTTGTAAACACACCTCACACTCCTGCTAATGCCATGCTCTGCCATAATAGCTAATGTGTTGTGGAGATGCAGGGCATTATTTCTGACGGCGCCCTAAACACTTAAAGCAAACAGACAAGCTTTTCTTGCTAATGTCAGCATTATGTGTGGCACATAACAGTTTGTTTAAGGAAACAACATTGAAAAGATCAGTGTGTCTGGTGCTATCTGGGCCAATCCGACAGGATGGCTGGGCTGTTGTCACGAGCTGTTCGCTGATGATGCACAGGCTCTTCGCTGCTGTCTGTTGTCACAGCACATCCATCAGCCTCAGCTTGGCTCAGCCACAATACCACTGCCTAAAACAAAGGGCACAAACTCCTTTTTGCATTTCAAATTCATACTTAATGTATACATTTTAAGGTCCACGTAAATCTGTTGGTTCTTGTCTTTGTTCAGCTTCTTAGAGTTTATTTTTGATGCATCCTTTGTGCAGACTACATCTCTATCAGTTAGTCCCAGGCAGTAACACCCAGCTCCATAGTATAGCCTTTAGGCTGCTCCAAAATCTTCTCCTTATCCCACAGTCCAAAAACCCCACCTCTGAACCATCTTTTTCCAGCTCAAGAGAAGCATGTCGTCAGTGAGAAAATCAGAGCCATACTGAATTCATTACAGAAGTAGTCACACAAAACCATGGATAAAATTTCAATAACTGCAGGCCACAGTTGAGTAAACAGTTGCAGTGAAACTTAATTCCTGTTGACTTTTCCTTCATTCTTGGCCAGGGGCACATTCGGCTCTGCTCTCCTAAGACAACAGCGTTACAACTGTGATGAATGTGAGTCAGAGGGACATGGGGAGGGGGTGTCATGGATGTACACTTGACATTAAGAAGGGTGACGGCAATAAAGCCTTTTTGATAAAACATCCATCCAGGCATGGCCCCTGCTTTTAGTCAAGCAGAAAGAAAACATTAGTGAACTGTGTTACTCCTTGTCTTTCATACAGTATGTTTGACTTACTGTACTGACAATTGCCCCTTGTGAATGGGGTTCTAGTCACTCAAATTTAAATAATAAATGTTTGACACTTTGATCAATTCCCCAATTATAATGAAAATTAATGAGAAGACTTCACATATGTAAATTATATGTGTAAATTTAGCTTCTAAAACTTATCTAATAACTAATACTGTAAATCTAACACTAAGCAGCTGCTGGTATCTGCACTGAAAATCAGTGTGTGATGAAGATGTGTGAGTGAATGATTGAGTATTAGAGACTGTATGAGGACTGTTGCACTGTAAATAACGCTCTTTGTCCTATTCTCCTTTCTCCTTTTTAAGGACTGCAGATGAAAATTAGCTTTTATAGCTATACACTGATACAAACATCTTTGCCCTCTGGCATTATGTCACTGCACGTTGTCCTGTTAAATAAATATATACAAATTTAAAATGTTGCCAAGTCATACTAAATGCACACTTTTAAATAAGGAGAGTGTCTAACACTTTTGCGTCTCACAAAGGAAGTCGGATCTTAATTGCTGTTCATTGAGGAATGTAAGAATGAGTTGTCTGCCATTGAATACTTTTTTTAAATCATTTTTTGGAATTTGTCCTGCCCATGGCCCATAGTGGCCCATAGGTGGAATTAGTTGGCTGAAATAAATGGTAGGTATGGTAGGTAAAAAGGTATTTAAGAAATAATAGAATGTAAATCTCTATTATTGTAAGAAGTCCTTTCCTTGCTGCATTTGTTCAATTTCTTTGTTGTGGACTTGGCATTGACTGGGACACATAAATTGTTGTGTTTGATGAATGGTAAACGGTGCGTCTCACTCTCTGACACTGGCCTCTGATTGGCTGCTTACCTCAGTAGTCTTTTATTCTCCCATTAGACTAAACCAGGATTTTCACACATGCACCATGAATCATGTTAATTGTCCCCAGGGTATTACAATCTTCACTCAATTACTCAATAACTTTTTACTTTTGTGGCATTTTCAGTTTTATTTGCAGCATATTCTACACAAGCCTAACTAGTGCGTTGGTGTTTTTGCAGCATTCTTTGTTCTCCTCAATAGATCTGAGCTGCTCCTTCAGGTGATGTAAAAATCAATTGATAAATCCTCAAGGGAGAGCCCTGAGTGAGTGCGAACAACAAACCTGGCACTGACGTATCATTTATTCTTATTACGGAACATAAGTATGAAAGACAGTGCTCATTAATAAAGATGGGGGATGAAATAATTGTAATGTGTTTGATCATCTTGATTCTGACAGGGGAATTCATCTTGTTGGCCAGTTAGATTTGAGGGAAGTGGACCATAAGCTCAATTTAAGCATCTCTATTAGTAAGACACATAGGAGGAGAAAAGGCCTTTTTTACAACATTTGTCTGGGGAAGTGAGATGATGAAAAAGAGAAAACAGCACATTTTCAACAAGGTCGTGTATTTAATCTTTCACGTATGAGTTTAGTTGGGGATTTACCACTGATTTGATGCTTGTTCTGTCTAATCATGGTCTTACTTGATAACTGTATTATTATAATTTGGTTTTTTGGTATTTTATACTTTCCACAGTCCACATATAGTTTTGTTTTCTATTAAGTAGAAAATGAATAATAATAAAATTAGTCATTTTATACATAAACTCTCTCTTTGATTGCAGAAGCTGTGGTTTGGACTTTTTTTTTTTTTTCCATGAGGGCAAGTAAAGAAAATACAGATGTTTTACAATAATATGTTTTCTGATGTTTGATTCAAACTACCACCGGATATAGTGCACTTGAATTATTACATTATTATTATTATTTTTATTATTATGTTGTTGTTGTTTTAAGTAAGTGCATAGATAGACTGTTGAAAACAGGCTCCAGACAGTTTTTCTGGGCGGGGCTGAGGGTGGCTTAGGTCCTCCATGGCAATGATTATATAATGTGGTATTTAGAGTCAATTAAGAGTGTTTGCCTAGCTGTTCTAAACAAGTTTACATTTATTTAGCACTCTGTAGTGATTTATAATACCTAAGATGAAATTAATTGTTTAATTGTAAACTCCTTTTGAAAGTTTTCAGATGAATTATATAGGAAAAAGAGGCAAAAATCACCCTAGGTAGGGCTGTGAACCACCACACCCCTCTGGCGCTGCCCAGGTTAGATGCTCACATATACCTAAGCTGGAACTGTTTGCAGATGTCAATCAGTATGACATTTACCGTATATTATTGAATAATGTTATTAACCCTCAATCATTCCCTTTTGTATTATTTTGTAAATCTTGTGTTTGCAACTACCAATATTTTTTGTGGCAGAAAATAAATCTGTGATTTCTAGAGCTCCAAATGGGGAGCACAGAATCTGGTTTATTTGCTGTAACTGTTACAATATAAGGAATGATGATTTTCTGTGTACACTCATATTCTTTACATTGTAGAGGCACTCTGTCTTCCATAGAGCTTTATCACCAGCAGCTCTCAGGTATCCTCCTGTCTGCTTTTCATATTGTCACAAGAGGCCACACACACCCGGCAACTTATTGGAAATCTGGCGGAGAGGATAAGATCAGTGTTATGACACTGCATATTGCCCTAAATTGCTTTATTGGTAAAATGATAGTGCTCGTCCAATTTGAATAATTTTATGGAATCCCTCACAGAACAGTTTAATTATGTTATCACACAACTGGCAACATCTGTCTTTATACCACAGCACATGACAGTTTTATTACAGGCTGGATTTCTGCGCTGTTTCTGGCAATTGATGTGTGATCTGATTAATAATCACACAGATGGAGGTGAAAATTGAACAGCGATGTGCTGCTACGTCAAAAAGGAAAAATAATTATTAAAGCAGAAATAACACAGCCAGTATGGAAATCTAAAGCCCTGTTTGTGTTTTTTATGGTTAAATCTATTTTACTTATAATTTAGGCTGTCAAATTTAATATGTTTAACTCATGTGATTAATCCTAGAGAACTGAAGCATTAATCATGAATTGACACGGATTAATCACCCGGTTTGATTTGACAAAACAAGCTCTTTTAGATTACGCAGTAGACTTTACCTGAACGAAGGAGGAGGGTACAGGAACAGCTGTAATCACATGGTTCATTTTACACATATAATCGATCAGTCCTCACGTAGATGAGCGCAGATCACTCAGTGGCTGAAACGACCAAAGATGCGGCAAGATCTCACGTTGAACCACGTGCGCTCTGTGACAAAAAGAAAACTATATTGTGAAATGGGCCAAACATTTAACCAACCAAACTACAAGACCACTTGTAAATGCCAGACCAACCCCAGTGGCTCCAGCTATCATCATAAATGTCATTTACCTCTGTAACTATAGTTCTATGAAGTGCTTAACTTGGTGTTTGGTCATGTAGCTCACATTTACCTGAAACATGTGGCCACTCAGATTCAACTTTAAATACAATATCTATAGACTTAAACTGTAGTTAGTTGGGCTTTGAAATAACTTATTCAGATTTGTGAAATAAATTATTACTTTTCTTAAGAACATGTGCAAAATCACTTACTACTTGCTTGCCAAAGTCCGTCAGATCTTGAAAGCTAAGCTGGGCAGGGCCTGGTTAGTACAGTAACACCAGGTGTCACAATAGGGCGGCTGGATGTCGTTGTGTCTCTTTAGACAAGACACTTCACCCATGTAGCCTAGTATGAAGTGGTGTGTGTAAGATAAGAGATCCTTTATTTGTCCCACAATGGGGAAATTCCACTGTTGCAACACACAGTTTAGGACAGGAATGAAAGAAATAGGTGCATGCAATAAAAACAGGATAAATAAACATGGTCATAAAAAAATACAATATAAAGTATAAAGTGCACACTCTTATTTACAGTAAAAATGGTAACTAAAGTGGCTTAAGTGTATGAATGGTTGATTGTGGTCGAAGGGGCCGATGGCGCAGATTGGCTGCCTTTCTACCATAGTAGCTTACCACCATCGAGTGTGGAGTGAACGAATGCAATGCAAAATGCAATGTGAAGCGTCTGTCTAGAAAAGCACTACATAAATATGCATTATTTATGTAGTGCATTATTAGTATTATTGTTACAAACTAGTTATGTACGTAGCCAGTCTTCTTATACTATATGTTGCCTGCCTTATTTTTGCTTCTTTGCGTAGTATTACTAAACTTTAAATAATACATAGATAGGTATATATAAGGTTTGTCCATGAGTGGGTCAAATAACCTAAAATGCAGTAAAAAACAACCTTGTACATTTGTTTCTTCTACAGTTCCATTTATTTTTTATCCTTCCAATCTGTTTAGTCTAGGTGCAACTTTTCATACGCTTCTGTCACCAGTGTTTTGTTAGTGGGCTTTTAGCAGGTAAACCACCCAGCGCCTCTCCTTTGTCTTGTGGACGCCTTCCAGGACAGTCGGCCCATGAAGTAATCCATTTTGTTGAGTCTACCTCCAGCTGCTGCTCCTCCACTCACTGGGCGGAGATGAGCCACAGGTTGTGCGCTGGAGTTTAAAATAGTTGACTGTTGCTCGGCTCCACATCCTGTTTACACACTGAGCTGATGTGGGCAGCAGGAGGGGGTTCCCCAGCTGTTTTACAGGGTGGTGACCAGAGTCAGCACATGGAAACATACAGACACCCAATGCATCAAATCATTGCACAGTACACACACATAATGACAACTAAATAAAGGACTGCTAACTTCAGTTTTTACAGAATGTTCATGTGTTGACCTTTACTGTTTTACTTAAAATGCCTGCTTATATGTTGCTCATATCTGCAGTCAAATATGTGCATATATGTAGAGTCCACACCTCAGTCACATACATCGTCATGAGTAAATTCATTTCCTCTCTCTCTCTCTCTCTCTGAGGAACACGTAGAAATAGGCAAGCAACTACTTCACTATTTGTATTTGTGCTCAAGATAGTGTATAAAGTCGGCCTTGGCAATTTTGACAAAAATGTATATTTCTATAGTTTTGGAAACGATAGTCAGACAATATTACATCAAAAGTACAGAACCATACCCTTATTTGAAAGATTACAACAAAAAAGTTTTCTTTTTTTTTTTATCAGCTCTTTTTGTAGATTTTTTTTTTTTTTTACTATGAATCATATACTCAATATTCAAATTTTGCATATCTTCAAAACAATGTTCACAATATTGGTTACATTTCAGTATATTGCCCACCTCTAGTATATTGTATTCCACAATTAGTGTTAACTTCCTAAAACTTATCTTATCTGTATGGTGCTTATTCTAAACCATTTGGACCATTTGGCCTGCTGTGTGTAATGTAAATGATGCTAGTACTGTACATGCTGGTATCATTAGGAGTGAAGTGGTCTCATTGTGTGCCACCCGGGTGGACTTTGATGGGCTGTATGTGTTTTTGTGAGCGACTCTAAACTCGGGAGCAGGTGTCCGGAGCAGCTGGCTGGAGGCAGACGGGAAACCAGTCTGCTTTGGGTCTGTATTAAACGGCTTAGAAAAAAGCCATAGACTAATGCACTCTGTATGTTTTATTTAAAGCAGAACAACAACTGCAGGAGGGCACCATGTCATACTAGTCCAAAGACCTCAAAGATACATGATAAAATGCACCCCAAAGTATTAAGCAGTATCAGTTATTGTGCACACTGTCGTGCAGTGCTTTTCAATACTAATTTGTCTCTGTTGTCTTGCATTTACTTTGGGGGATTATTTATTTAAGCGAGAAGTAGTTATCATCCAACATTTGTCATTGTGAAATTTCTGGGTCAGTAGTTGATTTTCCACCTAAAATAAATTGCAGTGCATTAAGGGTATTTATATAAATTGTCCTTTTAAATAAGCCTGGCTTTCTGTATTAGCTGGTGCTACTATTCTTAGTGTTTCTGTTGTTTTCTTCTTTGTTTTTACTATACTGCAGTTATGCTGTTTACATAATTGTCATCTGCACAGATGGGCAATATATTGAAATTTAGATAATATAGAGACTCGATATACAGTCATTACATTCACCCAGTGTACCCCTTCACTTACAGCACATGGTTTTTGGAGGTGGGACAATAAAGAGAATATACAGACTTCACACACATCGGTCATGGGTGACAGTCTGATTCATTTGGCTGCTCTCCCTTTTTGTAACAGTATTTATTTATTTATCCAGATGCATTAAGAATCTCTTTAATGCCAGAGGTCTTTTCGTTGATAATGTTACTCAAAGACAGGAGTGGGAAATGCAGGCAAGTGTTTAAATCAGGAAACAGCATTTTCCATATTGAGCAACTTCTTTTACATTTGGAGTGATTTAACTGATTTGAATAATAAAGGACACACATTCTGCTACAGTGTTTTTTTTTTATTTTTTATTTTTTTTTAGCTTTTAACTATGTTCTATCAATATTCCATAATCTGTATATCTGTCTGTCTGTCTGTCTGTCTGTCTGTCGAGCTTAAAAAAGCTACATGGATGAGCGACGAAATGTCACTCTCAAAACCTTTGTCCAGTTGACAGAATTTAATTTAATTTTGCCACTATCCTATTTTAGAACCACCACCTGTATAATTGTCAGACATGTTTGTCTATTTAAGGTTCTATCAAAAATAATAAATTGGTGGTTCACCTATTAAGATATTTTATGTTAGATGTGGTTGCATTGTTTTGTATGCGGCATCCTTAGCCCGAAGACCTTTCAAATAAAATACCAAGTACTAAAATAAAAAACTTCTAAAGGTCCCACACAGGAGCTCAAACACAGGGCAGCTGTGAGTCATTTTGCACTGTTTAGCTGCACAAGATGTGTGTTTAGTGTTGTAAATAAGTAACCATTTTAACAGAGCCTCAGGAGATTAGGGCCAGGAAAGTACAGGACCAGCTTTAATGTCCATTGTCAAAACTGTTTGAATAACAGGCCTTTCCTCATGCCATTCCGATGTTTACATTTGGTAAATAATGATAATGCCATCTTAAGCAGAAGCTATCCTTCATTTTGACCCAATTTATTAGGGATAGACTTAAGGATGCACAATTCCTCTTGGGGAAACATTCAAGCACTAGGCCCATTCATTTTTAATGAGAGCACTACTTTAAAAAACTTCATTGAATTAATATGTATCAGTAAGTCTTTCCTGTGCAGCAAAACTTCAGGGTAATTAATATTCATAGGCTGTGCTTGTTAACACCCCCAATGCTGGAGCAATGTAGATCCAATTAACAGAGAATGGACCCTAAGGATTTGGCCAGATAAGGGTTAAATGAGCTATTGAAATTGAAACCAGGCCTGTCGCGTCTTAAAACACTTATTTGTTTCCATAATGCATGTTGCAGATTAGAGATGTTTATATATTTTTTTTTATCAGTGTTTTTTTTTTTTTTTTTTTAAGTTCTGTTTATATACCAAGTCTCATTCTTGAGTGTGCAGATGCAATGAGGGCATCCCCGGCGCAGCCAATCTAATGTGAAAACCCTGTCGTAGCTCTGCCTGTTATATCTTATTCATAATGGCTTGGCGTAGTGTGGGTAATAGACATGAGTGTTCATTCTTGGTGTCAGTTCGGAGGCTTGGGCCAGACTGGTTGACATGGGAACAGGGAGCCTTTACAGGCTGATGGGTTAGAGACGCTAAATGCCTGTTTTCCACCTGCTGCTGTTTGTTACAGCTAAGTAAATAGACATTTTTTCCTCTGAGACAGCTCTATGGAACCAGTCCACAAGGTTTAATAAATTCATCAGTGAATGTTTTTGTACAGTAAAACAAAGACCTCACTGGAAAATTAAATATTTGTGTTTCAACTGTACTTTCCTTTAAACACCACCTGTGTACTTACCCATCTTTGCTAAGAACTTCATGCATCACATATAATCTCCCAATGATTTGATTTTATGTAATTTCTTAGATCACAAATTTGTGATCTAAGAAATTAGATGCTGCGTGCTGCAATGAGCAGCAGGTCAGTTATTTGTGTTTTTTAAACTATTTTAAAAATACTTTAGGTCATGTTTGAAGTAATCATAACAGTGCTGAAATTGGCTATAAGAATCTGAACATTTGAAAATATAAAAGCCCATGTTAAATAAAGCATGTTACCCTATACTCGAACTGTATTGTGGCAGCAGTTGAGTTATTTACACCTATATTTTGTCACCCTTGTGATAGAAAATAAAATTGGATGGTCAAGTGCAGGGCGGATGTGATAAATAACCAGTGTCTTGTGATCAAATGAACCTTCATTAAAGTAAATACGCATTGACAGGCACACAGTGTATATGTCTCTTAGAGTGAATTTGATTGTTTGACATGTCTTCACCCATCAAAGTGTATGAGTGATTAATAACTACTCCCTGTGCGTTCAGTGCTGACATGGCCTCTATTTGAGAGAAAAATGGCCCAGGTCAGTATTCACTGGTGAATTGCTGTGTACCATTTAGAGAATGATGTGCCATGATGGGATGTGGTGCCATAAATAACCGTGATGGCACCTCTGCATCCTGTGAATGACATGTGCCATAAATACTTAGCCTGTCCACAGATAATAGTTCTGATAAATCCTAGGCTAACCTTTTCTTCTGTAGAAAGAAGAACAATATTATTTAAATGGATGATAAAAAACAAATGTTCTTTGTTGGTGGGAGGCAGCAGAAAGCTCCGCAGGCCCTCTCTCAGTGTGGTCTCTGATGCGCTGTTGTTATTTGCTTGTTTACAATTTCTGACATGATGTAATGGGATGGCGCTGAGAGCATCTAGCTCGCAAATGGCACAGGAAATAAGACAGTCCTTTATGTGGACCCCCACTTCTCCCCCGCCTATCTGTTTTTTTCTTCAGAATATGTTGTACGTTTGACTGAAGGAACATGAGCCTTGAATAAAAGTAAGTGTTTTTTGCATTAGGTGCTCCCCGGAGGTTGGAGGGGAAATATCATGTCTCTGTGTGAAATGTGGATGTGAAATCTAGCAGAAAGAAATATTTATGACCATTTTCTGGTTGATTAAAGCTGGATGACATGCCTTCGGAGACAGAGAGTGGACAAAGGGCTGCAGTGCTGCTGCTGGGCAGATGTTACAGACACTGTTGTTCAGGAAGGAGGCAGCAGTCTGAAGCAGGCTCACAGTGAGAGAGCTCATGTGGGGTCCTGCTGTGGACAGTCATTCTAACATACCACTCGTTAATACTGCTGTGTGATACTGTATTGCACTAAGTGTGCTATTATAATCATTTCCTTTTCACTTCAGTACAGCCAGTAAAGAATTCATGGAAATATCCAAATGTACAAGAGAAGAGTAATGAGAAGTTGCATTCTGCACCTTTTCCACCAGATGCCGCTAGGAAGCAGAACCAACCCACTTTCAAACATGTTAAAGTGAAGTGCAGATTTTGCTATTTGTGTATTGTGTCATTGTCTAATTTTCCCTGCACATTTCTTTATTCAGTCAATATCATGAACTGCATTCGTCTTTAGTAACTTTGCAACAGGAGTATCTGTGCTGTGGTTCTCTGGGACAGTGGCCAAAGCATAAATAATCAGGTAATTACTCTGATATTGTCGTACAAGCCCTGCATGCAGGCCGTCCCAGGGACATGATTGTGTTGTGATGGTGTTGGTGACAGCAGAGCAAACCAGAGCTTAAAGAGTTACATCCAATGGATCAGAGAGGAACCAAATTGAGAGTATGATTAATTTTTCAATTTCTCTCTGCAGATATCTAATAATTGTGCCCAAAGATAGCCAGGGGCTCCTATTAAACATTAAAATGCAAAAGAAAAGTTAGAATCAGAAAGATGGTATTTTGGATTGAATAATGTAAAATATCTGTAGGGCAACAGGGAAAGAAGCAAACGAGTCCAGGTTTATTCTTCAAATGTTTTCCAGCAGTGCCATGCTTGCTCCTAATTACTGAGCTCTTATCTGCACACTCAACAGTATATTTATTTTCCCCAAATGCAAATTTCTTTAACCTTTTAATAACACGCGCATGT
Source organism: Rhinogobius similis (assembly GCA_019453435.1). NCBI lineage: Eukaryota > Metazoa > Chordata > Actinopteri > Gobiiformes > Gobiidae > Rhinogobius > Rhinogobius similis. The sequence continues at coordinate 22,609,370 of CM033627.1, read as the reverse complement.
CACTAACTTTTAAAAGGCATCATTAGATATGCAGCTGGACTTAGCCACAATTGTCTTTTTAATTGCTATGTAACTACACCGGACAGAGTAGATTTTTTTTTTTTTCCAGGATTTTGATAATTAATGTGAGAATGTCGACTGAATTTAAATTAAGGCTCTTTGATCTACCAAGGGAGAATTGAGAAACATGTGTCTTAGTCTAAACTATCTGTGTGTCATCGGTTTAGGTTGCAGTTGCCAGACACTAAGCCTTCCAGGAGGTTCCCCCGTTTCTCCCTGCGCTGCTGTCTCAGTCACTTTGCTCACTTCTACATAATATCATCTTCATCTCCGATAGCTGCTGCACAGGGAAACTGCATTTGTTGATCAGATTTGGCTTGTCTGACTCTTCCTACCCCAGAAGTATGTGCGTGTAATGCTTGCCCGAGCGTGGCCATGGTGGAGCTGATTGAGTGATCCTGCCTGTCATAGGACAAGATAACCACATCAGTAAATACTCTGCTCCTGCACTCACAGGCCTGACCTCCACACAGCAGCCATGCAGCTTCTATCAGCATTATTGTCATTTCTGAACAATAAATGTTCTATATAGAAGGTATTGCATTTAAATTGTTGTTGATGGTACTCTTTTTAAAATGTGTTTATTATTATTATTTAAAGAGGACCAATCGTGCAAAATCAATTTTAACGTTGTTGTGACAGTGTTTCTTCATCATCAATACTCATAGTTGTAGTTTAATTTTTCTGCATGCCTGTGTAATCCTGTAATGTCCTGCAGCTAAGGCTCAAATCCTTACAAAATGTCCTGTTTTCCCCTACCCCCTATCCCCTCACACTTCCCTGTACTTCCAGTGATAATTTCAAAAATTCACACTCAGAGTGGTACAGAGTGGGTTCTAAAATTTTGTTGCCACTTTTCAAAAATAAAATATGGCAATGACTATTCACTGCTGTTGAAATATCACCATAAAGAGTTCGGGCTTCTCAGTTCTGACGTTTTGAACAAGAACTCAATGGACTTGTTTCTATTATCAAGCTGTTTTTGATCAATATTGCAAATTACAATGAACAAAATGTAAAATGATGATCTAATTACGTGTTTTTCCCCCCGCTTTTTAGTTCACAAACAAAATAATATTCCTTGAAATAATAATGCAAGTGTGTTGCATCCTGTTCTATTTTTTGAGATAGCTTTGTCCATAAAATAAAGTTCATAGAGTCAACCATACTATTGCCACATCATCTCCAAGGATTTCCATCATATTTCATATTTAAAACTCTTGCAATGTATCGGTTTAGAGTTCCTCCACAGGGATCTGTGACTCGAGTTACACTCCGCTTTTCCTCCTCAATTTGATGAGGTCTCTGGTTGGTATCAGAGAGGCAGACTCCAGTTTCACCATGCAATCTTTTGATACTCACCCTCTCTTCAAAACATCAACCGGCACGGAAGACGGATTGAATTAGCCATTTGTGGTGTATTTATCTCGATCTGGGAGTAATGCGCTGCTCTCGGTCTTAGCACTCAAGCTCAATGAAAACAATAAATGGTGCCCTTATCTTGCGGAGTGAAATCAAGATAGGCGGCAGAAAGCTGTGAGTTATTTGTGGTTGATTTGGAATGGAAGGACAGAGACAGGATATGGACACCCCTCTCTTGTTACCGTACAGTGGGGGGGACAGGCAGAGGAGTAGAGGTGTAATCAGACCAATGCAATGGCTGTAATGCGAACGTGTCAGAGATGTGGCTTTGTCCAGCTCTGAGTGAATTTGGTCAAGCCTTGTGTTAAATTGAAAACGGGGCCTTTGGGATTTGATGGTGAGAGGACAGGGGACTCGGCGCAAGCCACATCTCGAGCAATTATCACAATCTCCTGTACGCGATCATGTGTCTGCTCTCTGTCTGCAGCACAACTAAACTATACGGTTGCACAGACAGGTAGCATAATTTAAGAAATAATACAAATCATAGTTTTTCTGAAGAGTTCCAATTTCTTTTAGGAGTATTGACAAAAATTAATATCTTAATATGTTTAGAGTATCCTGTCAGACATTATTGTGTCAATCCAACAGAAATGTCCTTAAACGTAGTTGAGGTTTAATTATCAGACAAATGTGAAATATCTGTAAATTGAGTCATAAAAGTGCGAAAAACATAATCTTTATTAATCAGCTCTTATTGTAGCATTTCTCACTATTAATACTATACTCAATAATCAAATTTTGCATAGCTTTAGAAGCAACATTCACAATATTATTAATATTTTTTATATTTGCCCACCTCTAATTTATTTTCATTTAAATGGAATCAGGAATGGATCAATGATTTAATGGAATGAATGGATTCAAATATAATGCTAAACAAATCACATGAATCCTATACTCTTCAAAGGAGATCTAAACTACAGGTCTAGTTGGGTTTTTTTTTTTCTCCACAGAAAATACAGGATATCTTTTGTTAGCAGAGGTCTTTATTTTATCTATTTAAACTTACAGCTTTTGAGATTTCATAGAAAAAACAAAATTGAAATAACGATTCTGATCTATTGCGCAACGCTGGCACAAACCTCTCAGGTGCACACTTTCAATTACAGTTTTACCTAAATTGATAGTGATCTTAATGCATTAACAGCAAAAATGTGTTCATCTTTAGCCTATTGCTACACCACTCTCTAGTTTGACACTCTTATTGCAACTGCATGTCCTGGCCTATCCCAGCGGTGTTCGTGCACGGCTGGAGAGAGCCAGATCACTTCCCGGCAGGTGCGATGTGGGAAGCCCAAGATCTCGCCTTTCCACCAACTCTGAAGGAAGGGAAAATAAGTTACCCACCACTGCTATATATTTATACATGCATGTGCGGGTTTTTTTTTTTTTTTTTTACCACCTTAGCAGCTGCCAGGATTCCAAGTTGCCCCATATTTTAAACAGATGTTGAGGAGAGCAAAAGGAAGGAAAGCCTTGCAAGAGTCTAGCAATCAAAATAATTATCTTTATGGGTGGTTGTTTACAAAGTGTTAATGGGATATAGTGCAGACATGCTAACCAGTCTCGCTTTTATGTGTTACAGCTGATAAATTCCTCTGTCTGTTACACACCTCCTCAAAACCACACAAGTTTTAAAAGTATTCATGACTTCCAACAAAGTTAGAAAAGAACACGTACAGTAAGTTGTGGTCCCTCCTCTTCCCATCCCCTCCAATGAATCATTTTAAGTGGATGCTTCTCTTTGATCGACAGTCCTAGAACCAGCAGTAATTTGTAGCCACAGGGTAACATTGCTGTTCTAACCTGTCTTCTTGCCAAATGCTCCTACCTGATTGAGGTCATATGACAAAATCATAATTCATACTTCTCCGTTCAGTGGGTATGCATGGTCAAGTTTATTATTTATTTACTGCTGAGATGAGTCAAATTGAAAAGGATCCTTATGTAGGCTCATCGCTAATAGAATAGCCTCATTTCGCTCCAGGGAAGTTTGTTTTTAGACCACATTAGCCTTGCTGCGTTGTCTCCCAGGGATGGTTGTTTAATTTGAATAATCACAAAAAGTGTATTCTTTTGGGTTTGGCGCGACAATAGTGTCCCAGATGAATAAAGAAGTAAATGAGGGGAAGGAAAACAGGTAATTACGCTGAAGTGGCAAATGAATGACCTACTGATCCCCAATCCTAATTGATTTTGTCGACAAAAATCATTCTTATTTTCCTCCCCCTTTTGCTATGTGCTATTAGTAGGCGTCTTTGTGGTAGATTATTTCTCAGATGTAATTAATTGGCAAAAATAAAGAATCACATACTGGAAGGCTGTGATGATATGTGTCTATTTCTTTTACCGGCAGAGCAGTTCCACATCTGGAATGATGTCACATCCTGGCATGAGAGCAAAGACTTCACCTTTAACGAGTCATTGTGTTTGCGCACAATATTGCAGTCACAAAATGGTCCGCAATGGCCAAATGTATGTGTTGTATGTGTGCATTGCACTAGTTGAAAAGTTGCAGAAATATATCTTTGTTTATTCATTCACTTTTTTGTAAATGAGGATATGAGTGCCATCCAATGTTTGAAATTGATCACGATACGTTAAACTTATACACACCACCTCCTCCAGAGACAGAACTGATAGACTGCAAGTTGTGGTACAGTTCCAAGAGAGGACTCATTAACTCCTCAAATAAAAGACTAAACTAAAGTCTTAAATCAGAAATAAATAAGTAGGAATTAGTGGTGTGTTCCAGTCATCCTCTGAGGTTGGATTTTCCGAGTTCCAAATTGTAAATTTAAACTGGAACAGCCTTCCACCTGGAAACTTTGAGATTTCAGAACATGAGTTAGAAAATCTGCTTTTTCTCTGCACCGGTGGAGCCTCTGCAGTTATATGTGCTGTTGTGTTGTGCTTATGTTGCTAATGTCTAAACGGTGCTAAAACCGAAAATATATTCTCAAACAATCCTTCGTAAACTTGCAATTTTTGCTGATTTAAGCACTTTTGTGTTTTTTATTACTTATTTGAGTCATTAATGTTCTTTTAATGTACTGCACTTGAATATAGACATTTGTAGAAAACCTCACTCTGAGGTCCAAGTTCTGCCCTCCAAAGACATCTTGAACATAACATAAACAACGAGGAGCTGTGCATTTTGCAGTTTTAACGCGTGATGTGAGTCTTTGATGGCGCAAAATGCTTTAAAACTGCATAACGCACAGATCCGAGTTGTTTAATGTGCTAATACCGCAGCTACAAACTCACATGGCTCACATGTGATTCTGAAAAGCCTGTTCACTGTCTGTGAATGTCTAAGATATTTGTTATTTCCATGTTACATGAAGCTGGTTCCTTCATTCTTGACTAAGGGCTTTAGGGCAATTATGACTCGTTGCTATGGTCATAATTGCCAAATTCCCACAGACCGTGTAAAATATAAGGTCCGCCTACTTTTAGGACTGTTTAATCAATCAAATTTCGGTTACAATTGTCACGATCACGGCCCCCTTATCAACCCGATGATTCCTCAGGCCCACCAATAATCTATATTTTAAAAATATGTAATGTTCTTCTTAAATTTACAAATAACAAAGGAAATAGTAATAATTGTATACTTTTGATTTAAAAGTATATTTAAGAAAATATATTATGTGAATTTAGTTTCAAGCTCAATTTTCTATTATGCTTGTTGTGTGGACAACCTTTGGGGGCCCCCCTGCAGTGCCCCTGAGGCACCCCCTGCAGTGGGGTCTGGGGTGTTCAAATTGTACGTTTTCCTTGAGTGGTTAAAAACATTCACAGATTGTGTATTTCTACTTAGAATATGTTAAACAGTATTGCTCTGAGAGTCACCTCCTACTTTCATTTCTTCTGTTTGTTCTCTTCGTTTTAGATGCGATGATGCCCCACATTTTCCTTAAGCAAATAATTGTTTGAATAATTGTGACTTCAATTATGATTCAAATAATCGTAATTATCAATTTTCCATAATTGAACAGCCCTACCTACTATATTAGATCTACTTTTTATTAGTGACTGACTAACCTTTTAGCCTCGTAAAATAATAGTCTTGTTTTATATTATTAGTTATTAGAACTTGGTTTATATGAAGCTATGCATGAATCACCTGATCAGCATGATTTTACAATTAAGAGCCTGCAAACTACAGTGTCAGTAAATGTTGCATATTTTCTAAAATGCATGTACATTCAAGCATTAAAACACACAATCACAGAATAGTGTCAAAGAAACAAGGGGCCGTTTCTTCAACAAAAAGTTTCTGCATTATATGACTCACATCCTAAAACATAGATGTGGAAAAAAATGTAACCACCTTGGTGTGTGTATGTCAAAAATAGCTTTGTTTTAATAGTGCATGTCCCAGGTCAGCCCCACGAACTGGACTTTGAGTGTGAGCCAACTTCCAATACAACGCTACTGTGAATGTGCCAGTGTCTGGGTGATGACACGTTCTACTTTGCATGTAAATTCTTTAGTGATTCACCTCCGAGTGAACCCACTGAGAGCCATTTTGGTGCTGGCTTAAAGACAGAGGTGTGTTTTTATGACTAGGTGAGGCACGTCCTTTCCAAGGCCCCGCGAGCACAGTATCCCTCAGCCCTTCCCCTTTAATCACTGTATCAAGCGCTCACATAAACTCCATGAGCTGTATACCGCGCGTGTGTTTTTGTGCGCCATCCTCGATGTGTGTGCCCTTCCTTGTTTCGCCATTTTTAAACCTAATCAGCAAAAATAAAAGCCATTGTAAGCTACCTCATATTAAAGGGGTGGTTAATGGTAATAAATACTTTTTATACATACTTATTACAGAGGCAGTTTTCTTCTTGCGCTTAATGAGAGTAATTTGATTTGCTTGAGAGATTACAGTTTCCTAGAATTAATGCGGCAATCCCCATTCTGAGATAGAGCGAGATCTAAGATTCTTCACAGGTCGTGTGCTGCTAGATGCACCCCTCTCACATAGCGGCTAATGGAGTTGAACAGCAGTCTGTCATCCCCCCCTCACTGCCCCCCCATCCCAGCAGCTCTATAGCTCGCATGCCCTTGGTTCCTGCAGTGCTTGTTGTTTGGGCCACTTCAGTCACACATACTTTACTTGTTAGACTATTCACGTCTGAGTCTGCAACCATCATTTTTTCTATCCTCCAATAGTGCCACACCTTAATTGAGTTTGATTAAGTGAGTAATTTTCACACAAAAATAAACATACCATATCACTAACTATGTTGGTCTGTTTTTAAGGCTGTCTGTAAGATAACAGTAGCAATAATGTATAACGTAATACATGATTGGATTACACACACACGTACATATATGTATATAAACTTGATAACTTGGTGAAAAACTTGATTAGAAAAAACTAGTTTACTAGAGACATGAACTTTGACAACTTGAAATTACTTTTATTCTAAATCTAAAATAATATCTATAATATCTAAAATTGTAGTGAAGTCTTTAGTTGCTAAGCTTTCCAAGTTTTGTTAGTCACATGATCTTTTAATATTTACATTTTACATATTTTCGGAAGTTTTTAGTTTTAGCGTAGTTGCCCACATTCAAACTACATTATATACAATTGTTAGATCTATAAAACCCACTAAAATGGAGGCAACTTTAGTTTGTATAACCTTTCACAGTTCACTGTAAAAATAAATGTCTGCCTCACCCCAAAAGAGGCCATTGTTGAAAAATGAGCCTTATTTGGCAGTTCATTGGGTTATTGTGAGAAATAATTCCCGTGTGTGTAATAGAAGGCTGGTGACATATTGTGGGTATTTCAATGCAAATGATCCTCACTGCAAACTTTCTTTTATGCTACACAAAATTTGTGCAATTTGTGCTGAGGTTGGGAAAAAAAAAACTTTATACTTGAGGGATTTTGTGCTATCTTTAGTTCTTCTGCCGTCTTTTAGTTATTTTTGTCATATTATTGATTTATATGGATATTCAATATATTTATTTAGACTCAAACTCAGTTTAGTGAGCATACGTTTAGAATATAGTTCTTTATTTGTTTGACAACCTGTCAGGTGCCTTGGAACTTCAAGTCTTCAACTCATGAAAATTCTCTAGCAGATACTGAACCTTCTTTGAGAAGAAAAGCGTTCAAATGGTGTGTATATTGTTTACCATTGATGAACAACTTTAAATTCAGATTGTTTGGTATATATGCTATAAACAAATGATTAAGCTAACTTGTCATAAGTGTGTCACATCATCTGCCTACAAGAGAGACTCCTGAAATACTTAACAGTTCACTGTGGCAGGGGCCGTGTCTAGACCCTGCTGGATATTATACCACTTTATGGTCGGAACAATCTGATTTTTTTTTCTTTCTTTTTCTCATCCCTTTCTTTATTCCTGGCGGCATAGGATCATATTACCCATCTTGGAATGACTTCAACAGAGACACTGCTATTCCCAGGGAGCTGTCTCTCTCCCTGCTGCAACTCAATCCATAGCCAATTGGAGCGGCCAGTGATTTATAGAAAATCCTCTCCTTCAGAGGAACTCTCGCTGCACACATTCACACTGGGAATTCTCCGTGGACAGATCATCATGTGTTAGGGCCGAGGTCAGGACAGTTCAAGGCAGCAGAGGCAGCGTGAAATGATGCACAGTTGTAAACCTCAGACTGCTTTAGTGAAGAACCCGTACTAATGCTGGTTTAACCCTGGCATTGTTTTAAGGCCAGTAATGACATATACACAAATAAACTAGACAAAATGCACAAATGTTTCATACACTATAAACCCTTTATTTAGTTCTCTGCTGAGGACATTACATTTTACAAGCTCTGTGACTTGCAAGCGTTTAAATTGCAGTTTCAAATCCATTACAATTGATCAGCATACTTATTATTTTAACAGATAATTGCTGTAGATTTGCTTGCTTAGCTGCTTGCTGAACCAAATAGTTCACAAAACAATATATTGGAAAAAGTGTAGCACTTTGTATTTACTGAATATGTTTGTAGTTTGCAAGGAATCTTATGACTGAGTGCGAAGGGTTAATGTGGACTACATAAAACAAAAGCTGCAAATAACAAAATCTTCCTTCTGTTTTTTTAATAAAATCAACAAGATGCTTGATCTTCAAAGCTTCTCATGTGCTCTTTGGGCAGATGTCATTACTTATCCATCTCCTCTTGACCAACAGTCTCAGCTAGCTGCAGGCGGTGTCACGCTTGTTGTCTGCTTTCCTCATTATTACACGGATTATTCATCTAGCTGAGTTGGTTTTGCATCAACGCTGAGTTAAATAACGCCCCGTGGTGTGGAGGCTGGACAGGGGTTAGCTCACAACAGACCATCAGTTTGGGCCCTCCAGCTCTGTGACGCTTCATGACTTCATGATAACTCTTTCATCTCCCGTCTATTGCACATTTTTGCACAGATTCATTTCATTTATTCAACCACAAATAATGCTATTAAAAAAAACAAAACTGTAATGTTAATTCTGCCATTATTGTGCATTTGATCCAACAACCCCTTCGGGTGGAACTGATAATTATTTTAATATAATGTAAATAAGACATGGGAAATACATCACAAAATGAATAATATTGTGAATGTTGGTTTGAAGATGTGCAAACTTTGATATGATTTATAATTTTTTTTTTTTAATGCAGTTTTTTGTTTCAGTAGCCAGGTAATCTGTATAAAGTGGTACATTTCTTCACTTTTGCATGTAATTTTACAATCCATTCTGATTTGTCGGATACTTCAAACTCACTAATACATTTAAAGACACATTTTAACACATTTTACTAAAACAGGACTAAACCAAGGACAAAACCGAGACTAAAGCAAGACAAAGATTTTGTTAAAATATTGCCCACTCTTAATGTAAACTCTAACATTGTGAAGACAGTGACAATGTGACAAGACAGAGCTAAATGTTATCAGATCACCTTCCAACATTTCACCCACTTTGCCATAACTATAATGAAAGTCCTTGCAGCTGTTTTGTGGATCAATCAATAAATGAATACCAAAAAATTAAGATTTACAATAATATGTATAAATTTGCTACAAAATGTTGATTCTATTTAGTTTCTTAATTAGTGAACAGGATTCGTATCCTTCCTCAACAAAATCACAAAAAAGTCAGATTTAAGTTTTCATTTCTAAACATGGTCACAAGATGCCAAACATGTATCATCAGAACAGAAACATGCCATTCCTTTCCACTCTTATAGCCCCGGAGTACTCTTTTGCACTTTTCTATAGTTGTTTAAAGTCTATATTCATCTATATTCACCACAACTAAATAGGATTTAAAGGTTTTACTGGTCGTATCCCAAGTCTCGAGCGTATCAATAATGTTGAGTCCTCTGTCTATGAGACCCGGCCGGATAGCTCTTCCCATTCTAAACAATATCATTCGCACATGATAAAACCCGCTCACAGTATTCAAGGTCTCAAGCTGGGTTTTTGGAAGCGCCCATTTTCCCAAGCACAACACTCCGCTGCTACCAAGTGATGCAACACTTCCAACAAAGATGCAATCTGGAGGAGCGCGTGGCTTCTAACAGTCCATTTAAGCACCCAGCGCAGTCGGCATGCCTCTCCTACCACTTTATCAACTTGACAGATATTATCGCTGTATTCAGTGGTGGGCATCCTGAGGCATCATACTCTCAAAAAGCTAAGGTCAGGGGGAGAGGGGCTGCACAGATCTGCCCACTGCATTGTTCCCACACCATTTACTCTGGCCATTTCTTTCTCTCTTTGTATTCACTCGCTTCTTGCATTCTTCCATCTGGCGGACATCTAAATGGCACCCAGGAGTTGACTGCTCAGATTTGCTTGTGTGACCTCCCAGTTTTTTTAAGTGCTGCTATTCCCAGGCAATGCAGTGTCCACCACGCAGGGGACAGTAACATGCGGCGGTGCGCTGATAGACTTTCCGGCGGAGTGAATAAAATCAGCATCAGGCTAGTGAAGCTGATTACACCCGGTATGAAAATGCTGTATCTTAATGGTACATATTTTCAGCAGACAGCCCGGTTGCCTTTTCATTTTGCGTCTAATATGTCTATTCTTATGAGTCATTTACTTCTTTAATTACCTTTAGCAGCAGATGCACAATGGTGTATTAATGTGAATGATTTTTACGGCCACTTTATCATACTGAGCCGGCGAAGTTGAAAGGCGTAATTGAGGTGGAAGAGCGGCTTGTGAGAGAGACAATATTTAGCTGACAGCTCCTCTTGTAGTCCGGGAGGCTGTTTATGAGTTTACACCACACTAAAGCTGTAATAAACACCGTCTTCATTTTATAATGGCAGGGGGCGGAAATGCCTGAGCTGGGAATGCCGTGCTTATTGAATCATCTCAGGAAGTTGTTGGGCATAATAAGACATCTGTGTATGCAGCCGATTTGCTGTTGCTCGTGTTTCCTCATGCATCTCCACAGTCAGTTTACAAGAAAATAGGATTTATTGTGTTAGCCGAAGTAAAATAAGATTTGGAAATGCACAAATGTTTTAGGCTGACTGACGCTGTTGGAAATCTAATGTTTCAAATTTTGTAACGTTTTGTACTGTTTTTTTCAACATAATGTACTTTACAGGGTAGAATTCAAAGTGGTTTTCAATAGAACAAGGCACTGAGCCAGCAAACAAATGGATATGTTAGGCTTTGCTGGAGGTTGTCTCAGCACCTATCAACCTTAGATGAGTTACATCATTTACAGAACTTTTAATTTATCCAGTAAATTCACAGAGGTTAACAATGGAAGAATATGTGGACTTCACAAGATTTTGTGGCAGCTAGTGAGGAGACAGAAGCAACAGCATCTTTGGTTGAAGGCAGGTGTACAGTTTTGTCTCACAAGGTTACAAGCTCACAAAAAACTTTAGTGGTTGACAGTTTGTGACAGGAAATAAACCCCAAAAAGTAATTTTCTTAAAGGGGACATTTGCCAGATAAACAAACACTCCTTGGTCTATAAATCTATTCCTGTCTGGAGCTGTAACGAAGATTGCAGTCAAAAGAAATGGCCTCCTCAACTGTGCGTGTAAACACACTTGGTGTGTTTGCATGCATTTTAAAAGCAATATATTAAATGTTTGCTGTTAGCCAAAAACCAATTTGCTCTGTTTCCACTTGCTGCATGTGCAACTCTGAGCGCCCATGTCATTTGCATGTGTGCCGTGTCTCTGTTTGCCTCTTGTGTTGTGTACGTCCCTTGGTGAGATTTTGTATTCTGAACCAGTGTGAATAAAGGCCTTCTTTAGCCATCTGTTGTTAAGCTGCTGGCTAAGCAATGGCAGGGAATCCAAACAAACGCACAGCACACAGCAAACGGAAGCTGTCAGGCTCGCATAGCTGAGCTGACCTCTGATGGGGCCGAGGGGAGGGGAGGGGGGCGACTCTGTACCAGGCACGGAGCGCCCCAACAGCACACTTGGGCAGGTTAGCGCTCCCCTCTTATTCCTTCGCCTGATCATTCTTTCCATCTGTCTGCACTCGTTTGCTCTGCCTCCTCTCTACTATCTCCACTCACACTTAATAACTTTGGTCTTATTTTTCCTCGACACATTTAAGGCATCCATCAGTGGTGCATTACCTGTTATGGCCAAAGAGGAAGAGCGGGGGGATTCACTGGACAAACAAAATAGCCAACTAGATCCCTGCTTTGGAAAGGCCAGTCTACAGAAAGTAATTTGTTATACAGTATATCATATGATTATCTCTTGAACTGAATTTCATTTGTCAGGAATTAGAGTTTAGAGCATTCAGTCAAAAGTCACTACTTGATTGAACTGCCTACAATTCATCGTCATTCAAAAGGCTATGGATTTAAATAAGTGTCTATTTATTTTATTTTTATTTTAACAAAGGAAGAAATCTATTTTTTTATGTTAGATTTCAAAATTACCTTAAATTGTGTTTCTTTCGTTACCATGGTTTTAATATGAACATTTGAAGTATTTAGTGTTGTCATAAATATTAATGGATTTGCTGAAAGTACAGCTAAGAGAGAGAATCTAATGGTTGGAAGTACGGATAAAACATTGATTTATTTATGTATTCTACATAAATTAGTTTGAAAACCTAAACACAGACATGAGTGTGTTGTGGTGAGGACCTGAAATGTGCAAGGTTTGCGCGTCATGGCCTGTTTTCCATATGGAGTGGCTTTTTGGAAATGGCATTAATTATATACTTACAGGGATAGCAGACTTCTCCTACTTTGCATTGCAGATAATACCACTGACGGAAGGGGAACAAAAGGCAATTAATATAAATAGGGATGATTCTGGAAACTTTTTTAAAAATCACCCTCTATAAAAATATCTAAATTTATATGCATTTCAATTAAAATGGCAAGTATTCAAATCCCATTATGATGTGTTTGCATAGTCAACAGCCCTTGAACAGTATATGCTATCATTTAGACCATCTCTACCAATGTCATTAATGTATGTAGATCTCTGCTATGAGCTTCTATTGGAGGCCACAGTTTGCATTCTCTATCCTCGTTTAAATAAATATAGAGCAGTTATCCGCACACGTGAAAGCTATATAGTACTTTTTCAGAGGTTAAAAAAACACTAAGCCAAATATGATACTTCCCAAATCTTCCTTCTGAGAAATTTTCTTACAAAGGTCTACCCGGGATTCACCAACTAACAGCATGATGCTTTTTATGTTTCAAGAAGAGTTTGGACTTTCTATTTATTGAGCTTATACCATTTCCCATAGTTTTTGTATTCATTTTATTATATTATCCCCCAGTTGTAACTTGTATGACTGTAAGCTTTTAGTCGTTTAGTGTATTAATCTGTCGATGCCATCTTAGCCAACCAAAATGTGTCTTAGTCTACTAATTATTTTATTGGAACTACAAAATACAATTACAATTTATATGTGCAGCAGCAGAAAGTATACTCTGGAGATTTGAGTGTGAATCGTGACCTTTTTTCAGATCAGTACAGTTTTTACTAATATTTTTCATGTCTTTTCAGTGCATTTTAAGTCAAATAGGTTTGGGTCATTGAGATTTGAGTTTTTAGTGCTTTTGCAAACTTCACGCCTCCTTTTGAGTGACGTACAGAGCAAGTGTTTAGTCGACCAAGATTTTTTAAGTCGACCACAGCCCTAGTAATTTGTGGGGCGAATTGTAAACGCTAAATACCTGGAAAAACTAAATTGGATTGTTCCCACCAAGGAGCAAAGGACCTTGTATTAGCAAAAAGAACAGCAGCGGTGATAAATGTCAGGGAGGTTGAAGCGTGCCATCAGTCACAAAGTCAAGCAGATAACCTTGACATTTAGGCCATGAGCGTGGCTGCCCGCAGAGGCCGAGGGTAAAGCCAGAGGGCCCGTGTCGTCTGAGTGGGACTACATTAAGAGCTAACCTATTAGTGCTGTTGTTGCTCCCTGTGTCTGCTGTCTAATAAAGATGGCCGCTGAGTAAATATGCCGTGCACACTTACACACAAACCCACAGACCTCCTTCCGCCTCCGTCTCTCCAAGTGGCCGCAGGGATCCGGTTACACCTGCTCGCACATCTTCCAGCAATTAGGAGAAATCTGCTTGAAACCATTTCACGTTCAAGGTCTTCCCCAGCTGTAGAGAGGCAGCCAGCCGCTCGGAGGAGTACACAGGCCTCCGCGTTGATAGGCCCGAACAAACAACACTCTACAGCTCTCCCAGGTCTGGATCCCCATGGAAACGGCCCAAGCGGTTACTTCTATCAAAGTTACACCACAACCTTCTTACACACCTTTCATTTCATTCTTTTTTCTTTTCTCTTAGTGGAAAGGAGCATCTTCAGGATCTATTTTGGTGAAGATGCATAGTCAGATTTGAGGAGGGAGATGTATCACAACATTATAACTCCATTGTTGTTTTTGAGATATGCAAAATGATAATATAGAGTATATTGTCTATAGTCCTGAAAAAGAGATATTTCTGCCAAATTTTGTGGTCCATTTACATTTTGTGCTAGACTTGAACCTCAATCAAGATATCAAGGCACATTTTAGCACATTCCTGATGCACTATGAAAATATAAATTAGTCTGAATATTGTTATTGAGATAATGCAATACAATATTTAAATGCCAGATATGTTTATGCATATCTATGTCAAATTGATCATGAATTATGATTAGCCTTTGTGATCAGAGGTTGGAAATGTAAGTTATGTGAAAAAGTGAAGACTGTGGTGGATTCTGTGCTGTTCTCTCTCAGAGGAGAAGGTGCAGTGACAGATTCTGCTGAGAGCGGACCTGACTGTGGCGCTGCTCTGAGCTGGGATTTGGAAGACACTCGGAGCTAGCTTTAGCAGCAGGAAACCCCAAAGCCTGTAAATAATCCACATGTGCCGAATGCACATAAAGACATCTAGTGCTTAGCAGCTCCCTTATCACAGCGTGAAAGCCCGGGGACATAAGAGACGCTCCTGCCTCCATTCACTAATATGGTGTGAAAGTAGATGCAGATAACAGGCAGTCTGTTTATTGAGGAAGTTATGTTCACAGAGAGAAGAGGCTATGAACTTTGAACACGCTTTAAATAGGGAAAATAAAAGAGGATTGCAAATGACAAGGATATCAAATTGCACATTGGTTTTAGCTGATAAAGCCTTGTCATGGGCAGGAGGGTGTTTTCTAATCAAAGCACCTGGAGGCTCTTATTATGGAACACAACTCATATGAGGGTCTGTGCATGTAGGCGTTTATCTTGTTTTCTCACACTGTAACAAGCTTTAGTGGATGCCTGTAACAGGACTATTGTTGTGTCGTGCAGCGCTGCATGACGTAATTACACAAGTCACTCTCTTTATCAACGCACAGTGCATTACAAAGGCCTGCTCCGCCGCATTTAAATGAATAATTAATAATTCATCAGTTCAATTATTACTCACTCAGCTACTTATAAGGTCCCCCCAGATTGCCGTCAGCCTTGTTTACAAGAGCAGCTGCACACAGTAACAGACTGCAACAACGAGCCACTCAAAGAGGTTTGTAGTTGTTTGTAAATGACTGCCTGTAAACTAATTCCTTTCATAAAACATTTATTTGTTCTAAGTGTAGTTAGTAAATTATTTTTGTGTGTTTGTGTCCATCACAAACACTGCTCCCTCAGGATGTCCTGAGTCAGGATCACATTTTAATATATCACAGTCTGCTTTGCTGTTCGCATCTCTGTCATCTGTCCGGTATCTTTGAATAAGGGATCAAAAGGAGATACATTCCAGAGGAGGAGGACGGTGGGCTCTGAAACACAGGAGTGGGTGCTGTGTAAACATTCAGTGATATTTTAGCCCAGCACATGGCAAGCCTGTCCAGGGCATGCCATGTATAAACACAACAGCAACATTCCACAGCTCCAGATACAATAAACTGGCACATTGTTTCTTTCAAATGTGTTTTATGGACCAGGAATCAAACCAAGGATTTTAAAGGTTCACTATGTAACTTTACAGGTGGGGCCACCTGCTTGTCTTCATGGGTATATTATTGCTTTGCGAGGAATATCCCACAATATTGCATTAAACTTTCATCACCACCACAACACCTGTAATTGAATAAATACAAGATAAATAAGTTGAGTGCCTTACTGTGGAGCATTCCTGACAATGCAATAACATCTAGAGATGGAGACTTGCAGGTGACGAACCAAAAGTTACATTATGCACCTTTAAATGCCACTTTGCAGGTGTAAATGTAATGTTAATCAAATAAATGTATCAATCATGTAACTATGGAGTTATTTTTATTGACTTGATGGAAAAACCTGATTCTTTTTTTTTTTTTTTGTCCAAACTTCTCTCATATCCCGTTGACTCAATGTCCTGGACTGTGAACCCTGACACACACATTTCACGGCATGTGTCACTGGCTCCAGAGAAACATCATCTGCACATCTTTGTTTATTCTTGTGTGTTCCCGGAACACCACACCCTGAAAGTCATGAATTTCATCACTCTGTTTTATTGCATCACTCACATTTACCCAAGAATACTATGGCAAATCTCATTGTTTATTGTAGCTGTGCCAAGGTAGATGTAGTATTTGTATATTATTGTTAGAATTGTTTGAGTCAGATTCTATTTATATATCTGTTTTATTCTCTAGCGAGATTTAGGTTTTTCATATTTAGATGTTTCTGAGTTATCATGATGAGCAGAGGAAGATAATCTTGATAATATTGCCTTTTCATGTGGGAGTGGATCTTGTTCACATCGTTTCTCACTACAATTTATTCACTTTCTGTATGAGTTGACACGCTGTCTCTGGGGTTCCCCTCTACAAATTTCAAAGGAGGAGACAATTAGACATGCAGAATAACAAACACAGCTCCAGTCCGATAATGCATACAGCAAAAGTACAATGATCCCATTGTATCTTATTTTAGAGCAATTTTTATGTAGTAGCACTAACAGTGAGTGAAGTGTATTTATCCTAATAATCTCATAATCTTTAATATTTCTAGGCAAATATATTATGGATAATTCTGACACTCAATCATTCATATTTGCTATTATGATTGGGGTGGGGATTTTCTGCAGTTGCTTGTATATAAACTGCTAATACTACAATTCTCAATAACTGTGTGTTTATCTTGTTCTTGTTGAACCCTAGACCCAACTAATCCCTGCATTTCTCGTAGCTGTTTAAGCTCTGGAACCGTGCTTGAGAAAACGATAATTACAATTCTTTACATTTAAGCTGTTATGGTGTGTGTTCTTGCAGCGCATTCTCAGTCCCGTTGCTGTCCATTTCACACAGGTTTCGCTTACAGCCCTCTGTCTCCACGTAGCACATTCCATTTATTGTTACACTTTGCGCTCTCCTTGACGTATATATTGTCCTTATGTGAGATGAGCTGCACGGGCCCCGGACTGTTTGTTTAATTGTGGGAGCTATCGTCTGAGGAAAGGGGAAAGAATGAGGCCAGTTATTTACCCAGATGGTTTACTGGTGGAAGGTGTGGGAACCCATCACTTTCTTTGTATCGCTGGGCTTTTTTTGAGACCACAAGCTCTCTCTGGTTTTGTTTGCTCTGGATGGCATGTTTGATTATTTATTGGAAAGGAAAAGGGAGTAGCTGGAGCAATAAACATGTGACTGCTCTGTATTTTGTTTTCCACAGTCATGATTGTGTCTTTTAACACGTATCTGAAGCAACTTCTATTTGTTCTTCTGCCATTTAACTGAAGGAGAATCGAAAGTTGTGATATCTTTTGCAAGTTGTGTGTAAATATAAATATATCATTTATACATTTAAATTACTGAGATTTGTATGTTTGTATGTTTTTAAGTTCTACAATGGCAAAGCATTATCAGTAAATCAAAAAGGTGTTAATTTCCATGTTTACTATATTTCAAAAGATTAGCATAATTTCATCAAATGGTACACATTTGAACATTTGAAATATTCAAAATAAAATAATAAAAGAAATAATCATTGTTTCTTCATACAAGCCTGTGTATAAATTAAAACTTTCTGGTTTCAGGCCTTCCAAGTGGCTCGACAGATCCTCCTCCAGCAACAGCAACAGCAGCCTCAGTCTCAACCAAACACAGGCCGTAAATCCCCCAAGAGCAACGACTCTCAGCCGAGTATACAGGTACGTCGTGTACAGCCGCATCTGCTGCTTGTTTGTTGTTTTATCACATTGCTCTCTGTGGTTGTTGTGAGTGCAAGAAAATCAAATGACAACAAACTGTCCCCTTCACAAAGCTTCAGGTTCAAAACAGGAAGTGAAATTGTTACATCCTTTGAAGTCTTGTATATTTTACAATTTATTGGTTTGTCTTGCAGAGGTGATGAGCGTTTGTGCATTGAGTATCTAAACCTATGGTGCTTTGAAAACATTTAGTGCATCTTGTTATATTACTTTGGGCCAGTCGTTCAAAGAGACAAGCTTTAGTACTTTTCCATGTTACTCAAACAAAGTATGAAAACTTGAAAATACTGGCAAGATTTCCAGGTGGAGGTTTGGATAGAGCTAGAGGCAAAGAGGCCACCTTTGGAGTTTCTACAACATGCTGAACAAACAGGACTAAAAAAAGGTTTGGATTTTTTTGTGGTTAGCCTTTAATATGTAAAGCACTGGTTTATCTGATATTTAAGTTAATTTGAGGTCAGACGTATCAGCCACCTCAGAGATGTATATCTTTGTTTGAAGAAGAAGCGGTTGTTTGTGTCAGTGTGAAATTGCAAACGACTTCAGGGCATATTTGGTAATTAATACGGAGGCCCTGTTCTGTATGTATGTATGTATGTATAATATTTAATACCCCTACTATCCCATTGGGGGCTCATTTTAATGAGCTATTGTAGCAGCTAGGTCTAATGTCAGGTTGTGAAAAAGCCTCTTTGTTGTGCAGATGTCTTCGGAATAGCTCCAGAGGATGAAATATGACTGTGATGACCTTTCAGTTGTGTGCATATTTGTCAGGATTCAAATAAGTTGAAAGGATCAAACTAAACAGTTTCCCCAGCCTGGCAGGGAATTGCGCTGCAGAGGTCAACAGAGGGGACCACTACGGCAGATTCCAGTGCACTGCCAGTTGTTGGTACATAGTGAAGTGTGAGACCATCTCCTGCAGACAAAGACAAAATTAAAATTCTAATTTATTAATGTATACAGAGAGCTTGGCCAAGCTGTCACTCAGCTATTGAAAAGAGAAGCGGGCTCTTGCTCTGCCCCTCCCCTATTCTGCCCAGCTCGTGTGTAGAGATGGTGCTGGAGCATCTAACTAATGCCAGAAATTGCCTGTCCTCTAATGTTGAATGTTTCATTTTACTGGTTTCAAAGTGCCATTACAACGCAGCCACAGGTCTGGACAAGTGTTTGTTTATGTCAGTATTACATATTCTGCTAATTTAACCCAGCCAGTTCATGCATAAACATCACTGTACGGTTTGATATACAATTGTTTTGAATGGTAAGCCCGGATTTTACAACTAGATGCTTTAGGCATTTGACAGAAAGCACCGTAATAAATTCCAGCATTTTCATCAAAATTGATGAGAGTATGAACATACAGCGTACTACTCGTGCATCCAAAATATTTCATGTATAGTTCAGGCAATAGATGAATAATGTGTAACTTTATAGATTTGGACACGTGGGATTTATTCATGAAGTGTGCTATAATTACAATTGTTACATGAATTCTGTGCATAGTCTTAAAATTAAACTAATCAAAACAAGCAATAACTAATGTAGTTGCTCTGCTCAAATTTTTACAAATGCTCAGCAAATACTAAATATTTTCATGCAAACAACACCTTGGATCTGAAGGATTGTTGCTTTTCCACTCTCAAGCAGTTGAGTCCCTTTGAGGAGGCCCTTACCTCAGAACATGCACCATCTCCATCACTTGCCTGGGTAATGATTCTCTGTTGAGCCCGACTGGTTCATCAAAAGACATGATCTCACAATTATGCTGTGGCTGTGTAGTAAGCCGACACCTCATAAAAGCACCTGATCTGCCCGCCAGCCTGCATTCATCTGTGCGCTCCCATTAGGCACAAGGAGAGACTTTGACTCATTTGGAGATGTAAGGCACTTTTCATTTCCACACCGATTCAAGTCAAAAATAATGAAGCACACTATGGCGGAAACACGTGAAAAACAGCGAACACAGAAGTGGGGAAATTTTTTTACAATTCTTGATCAGCATTAAATGACTCTTTGGTTTCATATCTAACGTCGACCATATCCCGCATGGCCCTCGCAACAACACCCGCCCATTGCTGCCCCTGAATGATAATACATAAGCTGTGTATTGGAGACATACAGAACATAGCAGCTCTCTAATCAGAGTGGAAACACAAACATCTGCTGCACAAGCTTGCTAGCAGCTAAACATACTTGACTGGTCAAAAAGCCAGTAAATTACATTGACACTGTGACATGTGTAATTAAAAGAATCCATGCTGCTTTTACCTTGCTTGCTCGGCACCAACAGTAAGAGTCGGCAGCATCCACCCCGCTAATTACCATTATCAGTGAAATGCTCGGGTTTGACTCATTAGTTCCATGTGCATTTAATTAGAGGAAAGCTGAAATTGGATTTAACTTATTACTTTTTCATGGATCACTTTCTTGTCATCACTTCAAATTGGATTGCAGCCCCAGGTAACTAATTATGCCAGCCGCAGGATCAGGAGTGGAGAAATAGGTAATTAGGAACAACACTGGTGGACCCTTGCTGATAGTCCAGCAGTAGCAGCAGCAGCGGAGAGGCAGGGGGAGGGGCAAATGAGGCGGGCTCACGGTGGCGTTCTCGAGGAGCGCGGCTGGTTAAAAGATGCGCCGCTCTCCCTCCTACAGGGGATTATGTGGCATTCAGCTGGGTTAACATGTCGTGTCAACATGGTGTCTGTGCCATCACTTTTGTTTTGCTCCCTTCTTCAATTTTGTGTCTAGATTGGCTTCCATTATTCATGCCACCGCTACAGTGTGAGGTATGGCCCGCAGCCAGCTTGGTACCCCCACGCTGAATGGCACATTGCTTTTATCTGCAGCATTTTCAGCTTCTATTAGAAAGTGGATATCAAGTTTTTAAAGAAGGGGGATGCAGAGTGAGGGAGGTAATACATACGCTGAGGTTCAAACAGTTTTCAATATAATCAGATTTGAGGGGGGAAAAAAGATATAACTAAGGCTGTAGTCGACTAAAGAAATTCTTGGTCGAGCCCTATCGACCGATTAGTCGACTTAAAGGAGGTGTGGCAAAATTATATCAAAACTGTAAAGTATTTCTATGTATCTAAACTAAACTGCATTCAAAAGATCACAACTCTAGAGGAGTTGTATAAAAACAACTATTTATACAAAAAAGTACAAGGAGACTATGTATTTATATTTTACGACTCCAAAATCTTCAGCTAAGTCACTTCATATCTTCTCATTTTTGCCACATAAATACATTTATAATAATTTAATATAAATAAAATTATTAGTCGAAAATCCTGGTCGACTAAGATAATGTCGACCGACCTAACCCTAATCTACTAAATGACTAAAGGACTACAGCCCTAGATATAACTATCTTATCTTAAAGCATATCTAAAACGGTTTTGAAATAAGTTAAATTACTAAGACACCTTGCTGCTTTGTCAATTTTTTGTAATATATAAATACAGTGATTCTAGGCCTATAATTCTACACATTTCAGATGCATTTTTGCTGTAATAAATTGGAATAAGTTAATTATTGTTTGTTATTATTATTATTTATTTATGTTATTTTTTTGCATTGTTTTTAATCTGAGGGAATACAGTATGTAACTACTATATCTGTTCAAAGGTGATGTGCACAAGCAAAATTAACCCAATGGAGTGCTTCTGCAGAATGTTGTCACCAGTTACAGTCATAGCACAACAGTAGTTTGTCTTGTCCATTACATTTACTGTATCTACAGTTAGTACATTTGCGTTTTCCTCTCTCCAATCTCTCCAATTCTCTTCTTCTGTTTTCACACCATATTGTTCTCGCTCACAAAGGGCATCTCCAGGTCAAAAGATAATCTTAATCTGTCTTTTCAGTTTACAGGATGAAAGCCTTTTGCCTTTTAAACGCCCCTCCTCCCTGCGATTGCTGTTCCCATCCTTCATTTGCGGTCTGCGCTGAGGGGAAGCGTGAGGTGACACAATCCAGGGACTATGCCTGAGCCTGAGAGTACAAACAGGGAGAAGGACTTTTTTCCCCCTTCTTCCACCTTTTTATTTTTTGCACTAGGAAGCCCGTGGCATTGTCTTGACACATGTACACCACAGTGAACCAATCTGTAAGTCATTAGAGCACTAGGCCGGAGCTCGTCGGTTGGAGTTGGGCCAAACCAGCAGAGCCAACTGAGACAGCGTTTTTCAGACATCCCAACAGCGGACACAAGCAGGACATGAAGGTTTTACCTCAGGAGCAAGCCAAGCCTGGATTAATGCCCCCTTTAGCAGCTGTGAGATAAGCACTCTTGTCGTGCAAATGGACATCTGGACAGCACAGTCTTTTTTTATTTGCTGTATAGTTGTCTGAATATATTAAAAGTATTTCACAATGAAAAGAGATGCTGACAAGAGCAAGAGGGAGGGAAAAACGTTAATATGAAGAGAGAGGGGCAGAAGGAGAGAGAGAGAGAGAGAGAGAGAGAGAGAGAGAGAGAGAGGTGGCAGCCTCCCAAAACACTCCAACCAAATCAAAGCGATGCCAGTTCCTAATTGATTCACTTAACAGCTCCTTAAGCATGCCAAGATTAACCAGTCTATTAAACATCTACAGGTTGTTCACCACAAAAATGAGACAATCTAGCGCAAATATGCAGAAAACCACATAACCCACTCATCACTCGCTTGTGTGGTGCTTTATATTAGTATAAATATTTTTAAATGTACTCCACTTTTTTGCTATAAAACAGGTTTGATTTAATTGTGTAACTTACATGAAAAGTTTCCAAAAACATACAGAAAAAAATAAGAAATTGGCTTATATTTGTTTTACGTTGTACCTCCCGGATGTTGTACTTCCCTTTTCCCTCATCTGTCACTCTTCAAAAAATGTCTCCGGTGCTAACTTGTGCGTGATTGCTCAGAGCGTGTGCAAGTCTGAAAGTGATGCTGTAATGAAATGTGGATTTGACGCCTGCTTTGCTTTGAGGTGATACAAGGTGTCAGGAATGATCAACACAATAGCCCCTGGATCAGGCCTGTCTCCTTGCCTGCCTGTTTTCCTTGTCATATTGTAAAAATGTATTATGTGTACTGTATAGATTAGAACCAGGTTTGGGATAATCCTGTCAGAATGAAGTCATCTGTCCCTGTTCCATGCGGTCAGGCAGGCACTTGGGGGAAGAGGACGTGTGGGAGAGAGGGGGCTGTTATGGGAGCTCCATCTAAGCCAGAATTGTCCATGTTTTGGATTGCGATTTCATTTGTTGTCTGATATTTCCCTTGGAGCTGTGATCCTGTCATATGCTCACATATGTGCCCTTTCAAAGTGTTGTCATCCCTTGGCGTCGTATAATGATGTGCACTGTTTAGAGTGATTCACTTGGACTTATGTGGCACAGTGTAGAGAAGAAGCTTCGTCCTCTGGTACGTTTTGTTCATCAGTTTTGTGCCATTTATGCTCATTATGCAGCTTAAAAAATCTTTATTATCTTGGTTCATTATTTCTTGCCAGAAGGGATAGCATTACATTGCTAGTCCAAATAGTAAAACCTATTAATATTGTTTAACCGTTTGTTGTTATTGATGGGTTTTGCAATTTGGTAATGTGGGTATGCCCATATTAACAGGGAATACACGTAACCTGTGAAAGAATAATTCAATTGGCTGTAGGATCATCATTGTTATTAAAACATAAGTTCTGTGATGTTTTCACAATCACGCTACCAAATAAGGTGAATATATTATCACATATTAACCGATGCAAAACTGTTAAAGTGTCAATGTTTTTGAGTCACCAAAGACAACATATAAAGAAGACATTATGTTTTGTTTTGTTAGGATTAGACTTGGTTTTGTTTTTTAGTAATAAACTTTCACATACATAGATACACGTTTTACATTCTGTTCTACCACAATTTTAATTTAAAACAGCTAAATAATAGAAACAAGTTCATTGTTGTTCTTTCTCACCAACAGAGTAGAGTGTGTGCTAGTCAATGGACAAATGTCTGATGCTGTAGCAAGGATATGTTTATCGTCCCTTGTTTTATTTTATACACAGACAGATGTAGGAGCCCAAATAGCAATACGCACTTGGTCAAATTTTCAGATGACACAGCTGTGCTGTCTCTTCAGGGTGATGATTCTGGGCACGGTTCGGCCCTCTCCTCTTTGTCTCCTCGGTGGCAGAGTTTACCCTAATGTCCTCAGGTCATCGTTATCAGATACATCTGATCAGAAGTTCTATATGTTTTATTTTTTCTGTGATTAGATTCTCTGTCTGTGGTTTTCTCATAATTTACCTTTTATTTTTATCTTCTTACAACTCCTGTGAAATTTTTATGGCATGTACGTGTAATTTTGTGTGCGTGTGTTTCGCCAGGTGGCTGCAATGAATTGCCCTTCAAGGGACTAATAAAGTTTTCTGATTCTGATTCATTGACTTCCTGTTCAAAACTGATTTGCTGCTGTTGGCCCCGCCAGTGGCATTTCACTGTTGCAAGCAGCAGATTTTCATTTGCATGTTGTTGTTTTTTTTGTGTGACAAATTTAACCCTGTGTGTATGACCCGGAGTTTGAGTTTGAAGTCCAGAGCTGTGGGCGGAGATATGGGGTAGGTGAAGTCAGGCGTTTTCTGAGTTCAGAAGCAGGAGAATGCAAGATTACGGAGTTAGCTGATGATGAGGGAGAACCATTATAATATGGTTAAAAACTCAAGTCAAGTCAGTCCAGTTATCCCCTTTAAGTTTATTTTATTTCATCAATTTATTTTCTAGCTAAAATTGTTCATTTGTTTTTGCCTACAACTTGATGTGCTGTGCTCTCTATGCACTGCTGCAGTCAAATCAGTGTGAATAAATAACCAAACAAGACAAACAGAAATTCCCCCTCCTACCCAATCTGAAGCGACTCAGACCTAAGTGTTCTTGTTTTGACGATGTGAAAACCACACTTGACGGTACATGCTAGAACACAAGCTCTATTATACAGCAAATGGCGTATTACCTCAGGAAATATTTTCAGTTCGCATGTGCTGACTAAACACTGCCTCTTGTGAAATTAAAAGTAAATAACCAAACCCATTTATAATACACCTGGAGCAACACAGTGACTCGGGCATGAACCGCTCTTTGCTTTCCTTTGTGGCAGGTGATAAATGCATGGGCTCAGGCTTGTTCTAAATATCATACAGTTAACAAATACTAAAACTAGGCTTCAGATACGCATGAGCTGACACTTTCTAATATGGTCCAAAGGTACTGTAGACTCCAATTACTTGTGGTTGAGTTTAGCACCATGGCACGATGTTAACAAAGACGTGCTGCGTTTATTGCACTTGGCAAGTCACCTCTATAATCTGATGTTGTAGACGGTCACTTATAACATGTTAGGGACCTGGAAGGCAGTAGTGAGTCTAATATGCTACTTTATTTTTGATTTTTTACATTTTTATTATTGATGTTTTGATTGATTGATTGAAATTGATAGCAAGAGCCTCAGAACTCATGAGAAATGGCCAAGGGAGCAAGTTTTTCTTCTTCTTTTTTATGTTGCATTTTGCATTTAACACACTTAAAATTTAGTCAAAACTAGTAAAATGTAAACGAAGTCACATTAAATGCATACAAAAACAGATAATTTTAAAAAATGCATTTCCTCTTATATATTATTATTGGTCTCTTTTTTCATGTTGCAAACCTCCACATTCACAAAAAAAAAAAAAAAAGTTAACAGTTGTTTCAGATAACACCAGAAGAAGCAACATTTTGGTCAGTACTGATGCACAACAATGCATGCTAAACACTGTGGTGAACCAAATTAAATCCATCCTATCCCTCACTTTTGAAAGCAGTAATGTTGTACATTCTTGTTGATGTTGATGAGTTGGTGTGATTTTATATAGTGCAGCTGTAATGTAGGCCCACACCTCTCTTTCTGTCTCCTGGTATCAGTAAACAAGGATTTAGATTACCCATAAGGCAACACAGACTGTTTGTTTTCACATGACAATGTTTTGTGTCACCGGAATTACAGGAAAAGGAGTGTGCTTGTTTTTGGAGTTTCCCTCAGTTTTTCTTCTTGAAGTATCACCATTTTTACATTAATTATTTTTATGGGAATCAGGAAAATTCCTAATGTCTCTGAATTGTATTTCATTTCACCATTGTGATCAGGAGGGAGGTGGACCAGAGCTCAATGGTCCACCTCGAGCTCAACGCTCAGAAGACAGTGAAGATCATCATGGACTTCAGGAAAGTCACAACCTCCTACCCCCCTCACCCTGACAGAGTCCCCTGCCACCACCTTCCACTTCCTCAGCACCACCATCTTGCTTGGGATCCAGGCTGATTCTTCCTGTATATTCTATACAGAAGATCTCATTCTGGTAGCCACCTCCTCTGCTGCGTCTTATGCCAAACTCAGATGGAACCATGCAATCAGGTTTGTTTATTTCAGGATAACATGGGAAACGGAGGAGCTCATGGGTTGCTCTTTGATCCTGCAGAAATCTGCAGTCCCCTGTTATATTTTTTTCTCCTTTCTTTTTTCCTCGTAAGCAACCATATTTGTTTTGATATGGATCATGCGTGTCCCTAATTGGTTAATCCACATGTCAATCATTCCCATCTGAATTTGGAGCAGATGAAACCAGTGACCAGACTCAGATATTCGTAAAGTATTGGATAAGTGTGTATTCTTGGCTGGTTACGCAAACCACCATAACCTGGGACCTCGAGTGGGAGCCCACCGTTAGCTCCATCAACAAGAAGGCCCAGCAAAGGATGCATTTCCTGCAGTAGATGAAGAAAGCCGAGCTGCCAGTGCAGATGATGGTGCAGTTTTACACCATCACCATTCATCCTCACCTCGTCCATCACTATGTGGTACACTGGAGCCACAGCCAGGGACAAACACAGACTGCAGAACACTGTGCGCTCTGCTGAGAAGGTGACTATCTCCCCAGGACCTGTACGTCTCCAGTATTCAGGGACGAGCCGGTCAGATCACAGCAGACCCATCTCACATACTATTTGAGCCACTCCCGTCGGGCAGGAGACGACGATCCATCCGGACCAGAACCTCCCCCCAGAAGATTATATTGATTTATTTATTTAAAATTGGGAAATTTCTAGACAGATCACAAGTCCAAACGTGAGACAATTGCTTATTTTTATTACCTTTTCAGCGCCTTAAAATTGTCTTCTCCAAAAATGTAACAAAAAAAATGCTGGCCATGTGCAGTGTTTTGGTTGTGTTTTGGAATAGGAACTGAGCATTTATCTTGAGTTGATGCAGAGCAGAGCTGCAAAGTGTGGGCCAGACCAGGGGAAAGCTCAAACTTTCACTGTAAGTCAAGAAGGAAATGGGAGTATTTTATAAAGTCATCCACTGTTGTCATGAACACAATCGACAAGTGCTTTGTGTAAACTGTTACTGGAGCTGGATATTCAAGGTTTGAAGATATTGATGTTGTTCTTCATTGAAATAAATTCTAGTGCATATATGGTATGGGCTGTGCACACATGTGTAATTATTTTATTTAGTGCAGGCTCACAATGTAGTGGATCCGAGCAGCAGTGTGTGAGAAGAGGAGCTTGAACTGTTTGTCTGCTAAATTTATCATCAGGCCTTTGGGAGCATTGAAATGAGAACAGTGGCCTATTACTGCTAAGAAGGTGTTTTATTGAGAATACGCCGACATACCACCCCAGGGAGAAAGCGCACCGACTGGGGGGAGGGGTTTAAGGGAGGCCCAAACCACTTGTGTTTGACAAGCACAACTCCAGAACATCATTGTCTTTTCTTCATATATCCTTATGTAAAAAATAAAATCACCATTCACCCAATTATTCTCTATTATATTTATTGGCATTACTCGCTTGAAGTGCCTCAGTCAATAATTTATATAGGTCAAGCCATTGTAATGTTTTGAAGAAAAAAAAGCTGCTTGAAAGGCTTTTACTGTTGTGATAAATTGTGTATAATAAACATTAAACGCTGATTATTGAAATAATGAGCATCAGATTTAGCAATCAATAATTGTTATTATCTGTAATTCACACAGACTCCAAAACCATGCTGAAAGAACAGTTTTTGTGGTCAATGTATGCGTAGTACATTAATTTATTTATTGTATTTTGTCATATTTTTATTATTTGCATAGTTATAGTTCATATGCATGAAGTATTGATGAAAATTAAATCTTTATATACTCCCCCTGCTGGTAGATACTAGAATGAATGATTCAAAATACAAACGTATGCCTATATAAGGGGGCTAAACTTAAATGCACTTATATGCACTGCACTCAACGCATGCTATAAACTATAATGACTTGAAGCAAAACTTTTTTTAAAATTTGCAACAATTTGACTTTTACCTGTGAACATTTCATTATAATCTATGTAGTAGTATGTGATATTATAATATTATCTACATACACTTTTTATCTGACATTTTATTCCAGTGTAATTATGTAGCACTATTTTTAGATAAGACCACAACAAAAAGCATGCACTATAGCGTGCACTCGTGTGTGTTCTTCAGCTCTCCAGTAGGGGGTGGGCTACTGTTTCCCTTCTCTTGATGTCTCCTTGAGTGCAGGAGGGTGTTAAAGGCTGGGATGATATCATGACAGCTAATTGCTCTCATTGGGATGGACTTGGATGGATTGCCTTGTAGTCTCTGTAATGCTCTCTATTAATGGAAGTGCCTTCAGCCCATCTCGTACCAAACAGTGGACATATGTGTTTGAGAGTGCATCAAAGTTGGCTGCTGCTGTTCAGTCTATAACATTACATTCCTGTTTGTGTCAGATTAAAACAGATTATTACATGGCATTGTTTTTATACTGTTAACACTGAATGAAATACAAACAACACAGTGTTCTCATAAATAAATGGTTAAATGCTGGATACTCAAGAAAAATGTGGAGAAAGAATTTGAAAGACAATATGTACTGTTTGTGCATTTGTTGTATGCAAGATGTGTCTTTGTGCTGCCACTGTAAACAATCTCATGTAGCAGAACAATAAAGGCTACTTCTCTTTCTTTCCCCTGGATAGCTGTGTTTACTTATGGGCTGTTTAATTAAAATACCTCTTTTCTTTAGGCTTCCATTGTTTCAATGGCACTGCCAGAGACCCGGCAGGGGTCAAGGGGTTAACAGCCGTCAAATGTGTGTGCGTGTGTGCGTGCGTGTGTGTGCGTGTGTGCATGTGTGTGTGTGTGTGTGTGTGTGTTAAAGGGGCCCCACACAAAGCCCCAGTTTCACCTGCGGACTGGCCTGTGGCTCTTATTGTCAGGCCTCATTTGAATTGATTATGTTTAGAAGGCTGCTTGTGATTGGTGGAGAAGAGGCGTGGTTGATTGGATAGTTTTGTATCTTGTCAGCCAGCTAGCAACCTTGCAATCTGTGTGTATCCCGCAGAAGGCTCACACACAGCCCCACAGCAGAGCAGAGCAGCCTCTCTGGTCCTGCCGCTAACAGCTCCTCCTCTCTCCCTCTCTCCCTCCCTCGTCTGGCTGCTCTCGCCGCTCAGCTCTCCGCTCGGCTTCACTCCGCACCGCGTGGCCCGCCGCTCTCTTTACCCTGCCAGCTAAATGGAGTTTGTCAGGTTTGTCAATATGATTGATTTCTGTGATTTTGCCAGCTTTTCTTGTCTCGGGAAACTTGACAATTTAATTTGACCAGGGAGAAGGGGAAGCACAGACTTCTGTTTATGTTGATGTACAGTCATTGTAATTGGTTAATTTGTTGTCATGTGAAGGGAGCAGTGATCTGTCCTCTGCTCTTGAGACAATGACAGTAGTTTCGGTTGTCACTTACATTATGTACAGTATGCTGCAACATTGTCTGTTACACTTTGTCTACTACTGTGAGGTTTTAGTAAAGTTTTGGGTGTAAAACAATACTGTTGTCTAATAGTGTTTTATCATGCAAACTGTGAACTTTGTGCAATATTTACAAAGCGCAAGTGACTATCTCGTTTAGTATGTTTTAAATGTGAATTGTTTACTTTGCTTAGTAAGCTAACCAGTCAAGCAGGATCTTTGCTCTTTTGTCAGAAAAAGACAAGTGTCTGTACTTTTATTTTGGACGGAAAATCAGACTCTTATTTAGCATTCATCATTTAAAGTTGTTTTGGGAATACTTGAGTGTCAGAGTGACTTTGCTTGTTGAGTGTCTATTGTGAATTGGTCAGCCTTTGCCTTTGGCCCGCACTAATCCTCCCTGTCCTTATCGTGTCACACTGAATTAAGACAGAGTCTGGCACAACTCTATTGGTGACACCGTCACAGCAGAATCACATTGGAGACATGCTGTCACTACAAATGTCATCGCTTACCGGCCTGCACTGAGTGTGTGTTTGAGCCCATTCCTCCACTGAAGTCTAGAAAGTGTGAAAGTTGTTTTACCTTTGTGCTTACTTTATTAGCACATTTTCACAAGTTTTGAACAAACAAAATTCTATTTTTTTATGTAGTTTGTAAATGTATAATACTGATGTTTGTATTTTCAGCCTAAACAATGTTGAACAGTCTATAACATTACAGCACCTTGCATCAGTCCAGCTTAAGCATGCCTCTAAACAGAAGAAATTAAGAGTGCTGAGCGGAGTGGAGCCAGGATGGGGCAGCGTGCGGCGTAATGCCATGCAGCTGTGGTGAGCCTCGCAGTTTGGGAGAGCTGGAGTGCGAGCTGATTGGCTTGACAGTTTGTAATCAAAGTTGATTTATTGTTCATTAGTAGTGCATTAGCCCTTTCAGGCAGGGGCGTTATTTGTGCAGTGGCCTGTCAAGACGGGGGCTCTGCCAGCACCTGTCATTTCTAAACCATGACATAGGCAACCAGATATTAGCTGTATACCCAGAAACAAGAGGGTGGAGGCGTCCGCGCCAGCAGACACTGCCCCCAGCTCAGACTGGAGCTGTTGGGATAGGAGCGGACCAGGCAGGCACAGGAGACAGGGGAATAGTTTAGCAGTGATATAGTGAGCCGCCAGCTGCTCGGAGCTGTTGCTCCCTGGCTTCCACAACCAAAACATGTTTTTACTTGAAAAAAGGCATTCATTCATTTTTTAAGGGTCATTACTACGCGTCTCTGTTTCAGATAGGAAGATTAACTCTACACTTGAGATGCCATGTGTTTCAAAGAGTTTAGAGGGAGGATCATGATAAGATTACACACTGCACTGCTTGATGGCTCAGGATGCGTTTTTAGCAGTTATCTCTATTGCTGCACACAGCTAAGGTTAGATGGTTTTTGAATTATTTGAATTTGATGTCACTTTTTTGTGAAATGTTCTTGGATAAAGTAAAAGAAGATGCACATGTTACCAATATTGCCAGCTATTATATAATGTAACTGTTTTATACTCTTCAAAATCATAAAATATTTATCTTAAACTAAAGTTCATATTCAACATTTAAGTAAGTATTCTTTATGTTAAATTTTGGAATTGCAGAATAAATGCAATGTGCTTGACCTTGAACTTGAAGGGAAGTTTGTGAATAAAGGCTTAAAATTTAGACATGTTTTTGTATAGGATATTATAATGTTTATTCAAGTAATTGAGCACATCATTTTTAAAACATAATTTGTAGCCCTCTAGTCTGCCGTCATGGAAACGAGGATTAGTGCGCTTGCTAGTGTGCAGAGAATAGAAACAAATGTTCACGGGATGTGTCAGCCATTGTCTTTTGACTTCAGTTTCATTTGTGAGGGATTTAAGAGACTACCATCTTAATTAAATCTCAGCTGACTCAAATAGTTCATCAGAAAACGTGTGCTGTTGCGTAACGGTGTGGATCACGGCCCGCCACGCCGCTCTGCAGTCATGCTTCCGGTAAATGTGGTGGAAACAGTGGGATTGGGACGTGCCAGCCCTAATTTGTTGGAGAGGTTTGAATGTCTTGAGGAGAGTCATGAAGTCGGAGGTGTGGCTTGAGAGTGCAAGAAGAGTGACAGGGATGAACCTGTCTGAAACCTTTTAATTATAATGGACCGAGTCAAAAGTTGACACTTGCTTGGTTTATATTTTGTCAAATTTATATAACCCTAACCTTATTCAGTTGTTGTTTGTATTTGTGATTCTTAATAATAGATCATTAATAATAGAAGAGAAATTAAAATAAGTAAATAAAGTGGTAACATTTGGCATCATGATTGAAAGCTTTAGAAAGGTGTACCAACTAGTGTAGACATTTCTCAAAATTGCTCAGTATTATTGTTACTGGAAAACTACCTTAATATTCCCCTAGATTAAAAAAACATATAATAATAAAAATAATATATCTATATATGTGCATATATATGATGCATTTTTAATGTATAATTTATAATAATATAAGTATAATAATAAATAATAATTATTATTGTTATTAATTTATTTTTTAGCTGTGTGTATGTATTTTGCCCACCTGCTGTTGTTCTCTGTGGGAACTGTATGTGTGATATGTTATCGTTGGGTCGACAAAGGCACGGCTCACTTTGGGTTTGCAGTTTATTTGTTCAAAGCTGACACTGCAGCCGGCTGATGAAAATCTGTTTGTTTGCAGTTGAAAAGTTAATTAAAATGCAATCGACTTTTGTTTTTACAGTTGTTCCCTCCACATTCCTCCTCCTCCGCATCATATTTCCCTTTACACAGAAGACAGTTACATTTAGGCAGCAAGCTTGTCATTACAGGTAGTTTAACAAGACAAGAATGCATATATTTGAATATGTAATGTTTTTGTTATGGTGGATTTTTTTTTTTTTTCTATTTCACATACATGTTTTGTTTTTTTTGTTTTTTACTCAAATTACATATTTTCTTGAAAACTGGTACAATTATTTTTTTGTATGATATATATTTCTGTAATTTAACATCTACCACAAGCTAGAATTACACACACACGCTACAATTATATATTACTTTGTATAGGTTAATGCTTAAATCTTTAACCACACAAATTAAACATCGTCGTCTGAGAGATTTTAATCAACCTGCAATACAAAATTTGCCTGTCCTCTCTTCCGTCTAGAGCTAATTACATTTAGCGCTGAAAAGCTCATTCTGCGACATTTTCATGCCGGAGATAAGTGACAAAGGGAAGTCTTTCGCTAAGGTAAAGCAACAGCGTCAAATACATAGCACTGCTCAATTTTTTCTTAGGCTTCTTAACACTCTTTTTGTTCACTTCTATATTCCATTTGATGCCGCTCCAAAACAAGTGGAGCCCAGGGAACGCTGATGAAAATTTTATAAATCTTCCCTATATTTTTTTTCTTTCTTGAGAGCAGAGCAGCTCCGCACGATGGAGCAGTGGACAGTCAAACGTGTGCCCGTCTGGCTGTTATTCACCTCTCCCTGTCCCACGCTATGTTCACACTAAGTGGCAGTGGCAGGATGACCACTGCTCACAACAGGCTTATTTACCGCTGCTCTGGGGGGGATTAATAAATCAAATCAAATAAAAGTTCTGAACTGTATTTTAAACAGCTTATAAAATTCATTGTAATTCTGGGAAAATTGTAAAAAGTCATTGTGAAAGTATACTTTCACAACAGACTTAAAAAGATGAATAAACACATTTGTTGTCTATAATCTTCTCAGCCAGTTGATTGATCTGCAGAGTTTTGTTGTTCTGATTTTAGGAATAAAAAGTGTTGTTGTATTGATTTTTCATTCTAAATCATATAGCTGTATTGTGGTATATTGTCTTTTAGAATGAGTAAATCGTTTTTTGACAGGTATGGGTTTAATTCTCTTCACGTCACACCTGTGCTTTGTTTAATTTGTCTCTGTTTTGATTGATTTGAATGGCATTTTGTTTGTTTTGTACCCAGGTTCAATGTGTCTCATTGTTAACTTCTGTTTATCTCATCTCAAGTATTCTAGTTTACTCACACACAGTCTGACATGGATTACTACCTTGAACTGTTGCCCAAAGGAATCAATGTGATAAATGAAGTGGTTGTCAGTCTCCCTTAATACCTTTGGCATGGGCCCAGAGTGTACAGTATGTCAGCTGGCATAGTCTCCAGACGTTTCTGCTCTGTATATGTGTAATGAAGGCAATTGAGGGATCACTTGTAATTATTTTATTTGGACTATAAATACAGTTCCAAACTTTAGTAAATGAATCTGCATTGTTATGAAAGTTTATGATAGTTTATTTGACGGCAAAGAAATCCCATAGTTCCCTGTTTATCACCATATCATAAGGCATTATGCTCCGCATGTGTCTGAAGGTATTTGATGCCACAGACGAAGTGTGCATGTGAAGCATTGGAGTGTGCATGTGTGTGTTAGAGTGTCCACATGAAGTGTTAGAGTATGCACATGTGTGTTTCAGTGTGCACAAGAAGCATCAGAGCGTCATGTGTGTTAGAGTGTGCACGAGAAGCGCTGGAGTGTGCATGTGTGTGTTAGAGTGTGCACGAGAAGCGCTGGAGTGTGCATGTGTGTGTTAGAGTGTGCACGAGAAGCGCTGGAGTGTGCATGTGCGTGTTAGAGTGTGCACGAGAAGCGCTGGAGTGTGCATGTGTGTGTTAGAGTGTGCACGAGAAGCGCTGGAGTGTGCATGTGTGTGTTAGAGTGTGCACGAGAAGCGCTGGAGTGTGCATGTGTGTGTTAGAGTGTGCACGAGAAGCGCTGGAGTGTGCATGTGTGTGTTAGAGTGTGCACGAGAAGCGCTGGAGTGTGCATGTGTGTGTTAGAGTGTGCACGAGAAGCGCTGGAGTGTGCATGTGTGTGTTAGAGTGTGCACGAGAAGCGCTGGAGTGTGCATGTGTGTGTTAGAGTGTGCACGAGAAGCGCTGGAGTGTGCATGTGTGTGTTAGACCAGCAGGCCCAAGCTGCTCCAGCGCATCGCTTGCAGTCATTGCACAGCTGTGTGAGAACGGTCCCACTCTCTTCTCAGTGTTTATGTATGAGAAGCACCTGGAGAGGCCAGGGCCACACCTTCACCAAAATTCATACACGTCAGCTATTTCTGGCATTTCTAGAATGTCCTCTTTTTCACACCTCTGTTAACAGAGGAGATTTCAGTGCGACACAGAGGATCTATACAGTTATTAGTAAAACTTGTCTGTGTAGTTTGTACCATGTAAATGTCTTTGGTCTGTTTAGTTTTTCAGTGCACAAAAATAGTCTTTCAAATGCACATGGACAATTTAGATTTCTTTACATCCAATGAGATTGAGTTAAGGATTTCTACAGTAACTTTTCTAACTCTTTAACCTAAACTATATTTAGTCTTTACATTTACATTTTTTTACATAAATATATTTGGGTATTCTTCCACACTAAACCTTCATCTCAGAATCAGAAAAGGGTTTATTGCCATTGTCAGTGCACAAAATTCACAAACTATGAACTTGCTATCTAGGTATAGACCTCATCCCACAGATAAGCCTGTGCGCCGTATGGGAGGCCTCTAAGAGGAGGCGGCACTTTGCGCTAAATGGGCATAATACACTGGCCAGGGCAATATTTTTTAGCTAAAGAGCCCCCTTCCCTCTCCCTTCCCTTGCACCTTTTACTTAATAGGACCTCTAGTCTTAGGCAGATTTTCACTCCTTCAGCTCAGGATTAAATGGTAGTAGTTACATTGATCAATAGGTTAAAAAGCGTACAATCCCTCTTGCTGCTAATGACCTCAGTAGTAATGGGTAATAAAACAGGGGTCTGTAATAGCCTCTCGGAGCTGTGCACGGAGCAAGCTGCTTTAGCGGTAGTTACTGCTGGAGACGCTTGAGACAAGTGTAAAATCACTTTTAAATATAGCTGTATTTAAAAAAAAAAAAAAGTTGAATCAAAGGAAAATGTTATCTGTTAAATCTGTGAAATGTGAAAAAAAAAAAAAACAGATCATGTTCAATTAAATTAGTTTTGAATGCCTGTTGTCTGGATAAAATAATTTTTTAGTCTATACGGTGGCAGTTCACACAAGACAGAGCTGACGGTTGACCTTCAAAATAGTCCATCAAAAATTAGCGACGCTTGGAGGAAAAAAGGACTTCTCTGGATAATGACTGTGAAATTAGGAAATGGGCGGCAGGGGCTATGCAAATGACAGGACAAGTCATGTGCAAAAGTCAAGATGAACTGCATATTAAGACATAATACAGCAGGGAATTAATATTGCATTTTCCCCCTCGCGCCCCTCACACACATGCACACACACCGCTCTGCGCGAATGAGAATTGTCCAAGTGTGTGTTAGTCCTGGGTGGGGTTCAGTGCTTCCTTCATCCTCACGGGACTGTTAGCCTGACACTTCTCAATAAAGTTAAGCATTAAAAAAAACTCTGTCCTGTTTGACACCTTTGCCCTTTGGGTTGCATTTGCACTGCAAGCTGTTCATTATGGGGCCGCTTTGTTTGTGGTTTATGCTACAATTGGGAAAGGGAATAAGGTGATATGCATGCTCCGAGCGTGTCAAGAGACTAAAGACAAGAGCCCCTTAGTCACCACTAATTCAGAGATGCATGAAAAATTCAAGTCGTTAGCTTGCAAGGCGGACGCACAATTTGGGTAACCTTGGAGAAGACAGACTGTCGTCCATTGTGTCCAGTGCCGAAAAGACACTGTGCAGCTACACAAGAGCGTTCTAAAAAGCATCTGATTTGTTTTTGCTTTTAATATTATGCAGCATCTCATGTAGCAGCGAGTGGCAGCACACGGACACACTCCATGTCCCCTTCAATGTCGGGGCAATTAAGGAACCCTGACAACAGTGCGGGGCTCTCGGGGTGTCACAAGGAATCACTAGCTTTAAGGAGTCACACACTCACACC
Source organism: Rhinogobius similis (assembly GCA_019453435.1). NCBI lineage: Eukaryota > Metazoa > Chordata > Actinopteri > Gobiiformes > Gobiidae > Rhinogobius > Rhinogobius similis. The sequence continues at coordinate 22,572,426 of CM033627.1, read as the reverse complement.
TTCGGAACTGTTAAGGGCCCCGGCGTTCCCCGACTTAGCTCCGCCCCCTCTTTCTCCAGGCACTCGCAGTCTTCAGTCAGAGATGACGGCTGACAGTGTCTGTAATAAAATGCTCAGACGTTCCATGGGAATGGTGGGAGTGAGGCAATATTTTGTATGTGAAAATAGGAACTCTTTGTATTGATCCATTTATTTGACTGATCATCAACATGGTGGAAGTGTATTCAAGAGTCAAAAAGTTACATCACTTTGAAAAATAAATATTTCTTTGATGTGAATAGAAATTACTTCCTAATAGGTATGAGTCATATTAAGTCACTATCACACACATTTCTTTAACTAAATTGACCATCTAGTCAAAACACTTGACTTACTAGCATACATTCTATTACATTTTGCTTTCTTTTTCTTTTCTTTTTTTAGTTTTAATTTTTACAATTACGGTAATTTTTACTGTTTTATTTTCTAATATATTGTCTGTTTTTTTGTTTTTGTTTTTTACAATTTATATTATTTTTTTTATCAGACATGATTACTATTAACAAACAAACTGAAGAAAAATACTTTGTAAACCATTTCTTGTGTAGTGTAATACGTTGCGAGTTGTATAATGTTTAATTGTGTGTGGTTTGCATGTGTGCAGGTTCCAGTGTCAGTGGCTATGATGACACCTCAAGTGATTACTCCGCAGCAGATGCAACAGATCCTTCAGCAGCAGGTCCTGAGCCCACAGCAGCTCCAGGTTCTCCTCCAGCAGCAGCAGGCCCTCATGTTACAGCAGGTAGCAACTATTTTTAAATGTATTGTGTCAAACATTTACTGTTAATAAAGTAAACACACGTTTAAAGGGCCTATTCAACTTCACAAAGATACAATTATATTTTTCTTTTTTTTCCTAATCTTGGAGAAACTTACGTTACAGTTTCAATAAACCACTTAATCTCTGCATGCACAATTTTTCTGAAATTCTGGAACCAACACTTCCACAATTTTTAATATGTCAAATATTAATATTGAATAATCTTTTTTTCTTTGTGTAGCAGCAACTCCAAGAGTTTTACAAGAAGCAGCAGGAACAACTCCACCTCCAGCTCCTCCAGCAGCAGCATGCAGGCAGCAAGCCCAACAAAGAGGTGAGCTAACTACTGATCACACTTCTCCACACTGAAGGGCCTAAGCAATATTCTAATTTCTACTAATCTAATTATTACGGATACTAAAAATGCAATGATCATTAATCTAAATAGGTACAGACACTGTGTTAGAAAGTTGGTGAGTTCCTATATTATTTTTTATTCATGTAGTATTGCTGTTCATTAACAAGATTATTATTACATTTTTTCCTATATAATGTGGATATTATTATTATCAGATTTTCCAACTAATCTTTATGAAAGTTGAAACAAGGAATACAGGATCTAGTGCACATGTGCTTCTGATTGTTCAGTCAGATTTGCTAGATAAATGGTAACAAAAACTGACAGATGCACTGTTGAGTACACTGTTTGCTTTGTCTGGAACATCCTGCTCAAATCCAGTTATATTGTTTTAAAAGTAAACAAGTGAAAGTATATAATATGTTGAGAATCAGCATCAAAGCGGTGGCAAAAGGTTTTAATGCAGCTCTGCAAATAAACTTTTATCAGTCTGCAAAAATCAAAAATACACAACATCAAAAAACTAGTCACACCAATACAACCACACAGCCTATAATACCTAATACCAACCTATAATATCTTCATTATTGTGTTTTGTTTTGTATTTGTATTTTTTGTTGTTGTTATTTAGTCATTAATAACAACAAAATAAAGGATTCTGTGCACAGGCTACAGAGCTTTAAGTTCACATGTTGAAAAAGGATTGGGAAGAACAATGTATTTAATAAATTTACAGGAAACATGGCCAACTTAACACTTTTTTCTTCAATTAAACAACCACAATTGTTCCTCTCTCCAAATTTCCTTCTCTCCACATGCACTACCATGGGACTTTGCTCAAAGGCAGCAGCGGTGTAAAGCGCGTTAGTAACTGGCGGATACAAGAAAATGATTATCACGCGGTCAGAAGAAGTTCAAAGGCGATCTGGGAATTTTCACGTCCCTGTTGAGATCCACGGTCGGGAAAAAAGAGAGAGAGGAGCTCGAATAGAATGGAAGGGCTTTTTTTTTTTTTTTTTTTTTTACACGTCTACATGTACACGTCCGCGCGGCACAACTTCAAAGTCGGAGCGCGCTAATTAATGAACTGCGCGCTTCAGTTTGGACAAGTCGTGGCGTGATGCTCCCATAAATCAACATGACAGGAGTGCTCGGCGGGCCTTTAGATAGGACCTGTCACCCGGTTGCATCTGATGTAAATAGTCGACAAGCAGAAGAGGAGGAGAAGGAGGAGAAGGGGTGGCGCGGAGGTTCAATTGATCAGTGAATGGAGAATAAAAGAGAAAAAAAAAACAACTTTTGATGCGTATTATGTATGATCACAGGAAGTGGATGCAGCCTCCAGAGGGCTCTCCCCCTTCTGCATGTTTTTTTTTCTTTCTCTACACAAAAGACAGACGAAGAATTATGCACTGACTCCCCTGTGGCTCCCAGACAATAACCCCCTGTTGTGGCTTTGTGCGGTGCTTTTTTTTTTTTTTTTTTTTTTTTTTTTTTTAAGACATCAAAATTTAGTTTTTCAAAGATCTTTAACTTTATATTTGAAGCTTGACAATAAAGGGTCTGCCAGTGCCACTCTATATCATTTGTCATGTCGCTCCCTCGTGCCACTTCTTGTTAACCTCTTATTTGGTGTATGCGGTCTGGGGCTTTTTTATGTGTCTCCATGCTGGGAGCGCACAGGAGCACTTGTCAGCTGATGGGACCAGAACAGAGAGAAAAAAATGCCAAGGGAGTCCTAAATTCATTTGCGTTCTTTTCCCCCCTTCCAAAGCCGCCTTCTATTTATTTAACGTTCTGATGAAAGACATTGTTTCTTCTGAACTCGCCCCCATATCACTATTATCTTGGACTGAGACTGTCACTGAAGTGCGAGGAACAGAAGAACATGAGAACTTTCCCTCTCTGATATGAGAGCAAGATGGGGCATCACAAGCCACAAGTGTCATCTTAACTATGCTGGAGTTCACTTTCAATTCTTCCATTTCACTGAAACTGTTATAAAAGTGCGCACATTTCTCATTTTCCTGTTCCAGTCATAACCAGAGCAGATAAGAACACGCTGGGCTTGTAAGTGTAGAGTGTTTTGCTCTGGGACACAACTACAGTATGTATTTTGGATCCACATTTTACAGTGAAAAGCTATAGATGTTATACCTTGCAGAAGCTGTAACAGATGTAGGAGTTAAGATACAACATATAGCCTGTTTTCTGCACTGCAATAATTACATTTTAGACACTAGAAGGAGGAAAAAAATTGTATCATTAAGTATGTTAGTTAGATTTAAAGGAAACAAATAATTTCAGTATTTTAAATTGTGAAGTGCTTTGATTACTTAAAAGCAATGTCTTGTTATGTTAGGTGTAAAGAACAGGCACTTCACTTGTAAATAATAGATATTGGGTTATTGCCGTGTTCCTCACAGCTCAAGTCCCATCTTGTCCTGGCTGGTACAAAGAGACTTTTTTAGAGATTTTTAGAGTGCTTACCGGAGTAGCAATTGGGGGGGGGGGGTTGTTGAGGGTCTTTGTGAAAAGCCTAACGGAGGTGGGTGGGGGGACCGCCTTTTATCTGGCTGTTTCAGCGTTTAGAGAGCTGGTGACCTGACAGCCGCGCTGCCCAGACCTTTTTTGTGTGTGAGAGAAGTAAACAAAGTGGTGTATCCTGTCTTTGGTAACTGGGAGCGGCACACAGCTTGGCAGTGCGGCTTTTAGTTCCCCCCTTTTGCATCTTGTTTGACAACTGGCCCACTACACACCGTAAACAGTAGTTTATCCTGCCAGCATCCTGTTCAGTCCCAGCCCGGGTATGTTATTTGGGCTGTTCTCAGTTACCAAGTTCCAAGGAAAGAAGTTACAAAGTCACACGGTTTGTCTGGAAGTAGACAATACTTTTGTTTTTACACAATTTAAAAAACACAATACAAAGAGTAAACAAAAACATACTGTGAACATGACCCTTTAAGTTCTATTATTTATCACTTGGACATTATAAAAGAGGAATATTAAACTTAACAACATAGAGCACAAATAATCATATAGAAAAGTGAGCAGTCAAGAAAAACAGTCTAGAAATGTTTTAACTTTTCTACCCAAAGGGTAACCTAATTGAGTTTTTGCTTAAACACAGCAATAGTAGAAGTGTAGTTGAATTTGGAAAAAACACATGCTATTGTATCCTTGCCACATTTTTTAAATACAGAAATATTTTTATATATCATAAATGAATACATTTTGAAGTGGGACACTGAGTTGATGAACAATCTTTAGAGATTACGATACTGATGACATGTCTAAAAGGGTCAAAGGTTGTGCCTTTCCTCTGCGCTGTAATCATAAACAACATCCCTCGAGTGTTTTGAGTGAGATGGAAATATTAGATAATTTCCTTCTATTTATTGTTATAACAATGTCAGTTTTGGGCCTTGTCCTCTTTCATATCACTGCCACTTATTTGTAGAAATCCCCTTTTGGCAGTGTACTATGTATTTGTGCTCTCGGGATTGAAAATGCGGCGTACAGATGTAGCGCTGCTGTTTATGAGACAGTCCCCTGGCTCCGCAGCGGGCCTGGAGACTTGGGAGAGTTGCTCGGGTGGATATTAAACACTTTGATTTAGTCACACATTGTTTGCTGAATTATGAATGGGTGTAATTAAATTCCTGTGGCTCTTATTATGGATGATTAACAATGTTGTTTCATTGTTTGTCATTTGCCGTGCGACTCCTCGTTAATTAAGAGCACCAGAGATGCATGGGCTACCTGTCTTAAGTGGGCTCGCAAAAATGCTTGCAAAAAACAAAATTACACTCTATGGGGACATTTATTGGCTTTTGCAATGAATATTCTTTCAGTGTGCTGTAAACCTGGTGGTCTTGTTTTATGTTTAACAGGAAGATTTTCTGAATGAATGGATAAACACAAATGTTTAAATTACTTAGACACAATTGGATGCGCTAATTGACCCAAAATGCTGTCTAGAATACTGAACTATGCACATTTCTTGTTTGGTGAACTGGGCCAGGAACCTATCCCATTGTACCTAACATAAAAATGAAAAATAACATTGTACAAACGTTATTAGACAAGAAGTCATTGGGTAGGTTACAGAGGAATAGTCATTGTTTGTTTTGAGTGTGGCTTTTATTTGTGTGCACCTTGTTAATATTGTATCATTTCCATGGTAATTAGTTACTTTCCCTATTGTCTCTTATTGTTTCCCTCTCTCTTCTGCAGCCGCAGGTGTCGGCCCAGCAGTTGGCCTTTCAGCAGCAGCTCCTTCAAGTGCAGCAGGTCCAGCAGCAGCACCTGCTCAACCTCCAGAGGCAAGGGCTCCTGAGCATCCAGCCGGGCCAGGGCAGCTTGCCTCTGCACCAGCTCACTCAGGGTCAGTACACCCCACCACATCATGCCACTAAACATCATGCCAACTAAATTATGTACTAATATTGAAATACAACAGTACTTTGACATGTACAATCTATTACTTACTATATTACAATACATTTGAATTAAGTTTGAATTAGTAATATTTTTGTTTTCATGAATAATGCAAAATACATGTATACATAACTTATTCCAACCTTTAAAATGTATTTATCATAATAGTTGGTGGATCGACAGGTTGTTTGTTTTGTGACTCCTATGTTATTTCTGTATTTTGGCTTTTGGCTTTGTTGGTTTATACAATAATACCTGAGCAAATTTATACTTACTAATATAAGCACTGTATGTTGTGTGGTTTCTCACACTCAGACCGCACCTATTGTAAATGCTCACTCAACACCTTCATGACTGTGTAAATAGGGCATTTGGGCCAGTTATCAGCCGTAGGCTTTAATTCCCACACAGCTCTTCTCTCATTAGACTGGCATCTCAGACCCCTGACCTTCAGCTCCCTCCCTACACTGGCTGTTTGTTCCTAAACTGCCAGTGAACTTGTCATTGTGAAACCAGTTGTTTCTTGATAAGGAGTCAATAGTGTTGTTTAGCCAGGAAGTTGTTTGCTGTATTTACTTTTTTTAATATTTTGCTAAGGAGTGGTGCCATTGTAACAAAGACGCCATCACAAGAACATGACATGCACTATTCATGCCCTACAAAAGCAAACAGTTATGAAATAACAAGATAAGAGCGATAAAGGCGGGAGGGCCTGAGTGCTTAGGTAATAGACAAACACAAATATAGTTTGTACAGTGCTGTTATTGTTTGGCCTGGGGATGCAATCATCCAATCACAGATCAGTGCCATAGGCCCAGGCGTGTACTTTCTGCTCAGAGGATCACATGTCAGGCTGGTAAACACACACACCCCAAGAGTAAAGTATTAGATATGCTCTAAGGCTACAAACAGGACTCCTGATCCATTTTACAACATTTTAAAGAACATCTTGTTTATAATAAGTCACCGTTATTTCCATTGTATGTACACGCAAAGCACAAAGACACAAAGGCAAAATTATACCCACTATTTTGTGTAATTTACGTTAACTGTGAATACTGTAAATCCACCAACCTTTATTTACTTCCCCAGACTGAGTGTAACTTATCACTGATGATAACTGATACAACACTTAAACCAACGCTGCAGGCTCCCCACTTGTCTTTCTATTCTACACATTTTCTGCTTGACTGTTTGAAGTTATTGATGACCTTTCTGTTTTCCACATGACTAAACTGCTTTCATGCTTCAGCAGCCAAGGCAATGCTCAGCAGATATGATCTCCAATATTTAGCTGTAGCAGTTAGCAGTGTGTTGAAATTGAAGACACACACACTGTTAGAGTGCTATTTATTACAAATCCCAAATTAGAGCACTAAATTAATCTAATTATTTTACATATTTAATTTTGATAAAATATAAAACAATGCAAAGACTTTAAAAGGTGGTTAAGGTTTTCACTTTACAACCGTGTGAATGCAAAACCATATCAAAAAACAAAAATAAGTGAAAATGTCATGAAAGTATTTCAGACTAAAATAAAGTATGTCCTAAAATCCCTTATCTATATTACAAATCTCATCTCTTAGAATACATTCTTTTGACATGAATGCCATTGAAGCATCCAACCGATATTTGTCATCCTTTGTCTGGGGAGAATATAATGTGTCATAAATCTGATCTTCTGTATCCCCTTCTCACTAACAGCATGTCCTCCTCACCTGATAAGTGGCTCACCGATGGCTTGCATTGCTCCTGTTAGCCAGAGCTGATCTCACAATGCCAATGTCCCTAGAGCACTTTGAATATTTTAATAGTAAACATTAAATGTTGCACTTGTGTTAAAATCGTATATTAAACATCACTAGTTATTATGTTATTAATATGGGATTTAATTGATCTGTCTTAACTGTCAAATTGTTCCAAATGATGATGATGATGAAATTTGATTGATTTGATTGTTCTGGTATTTTGATGTATATATGGTCTGCAATTTTGAGTAATATCACATAATCACAATTGTTCAATCATTTATCTTATTTGCTATTAACATTTTGGGTATTTACAATTAAATTATAACACGCGTAGACCTTTAACTTACATTTTGTTGTTTGTAAACCACAATATTAATCTAAAATAACTTAATAATAAATAATAAAGATGGGTCCTTTGACTTCCTGTTTAAAACTGCAGAGATGAGAGCCCTTGCTTTTTCCAAATGGCACTTCACCACAGAGAGCGGGTTTTCATTCACTTGTTTTTATTGAAAATGTGAAACATACGTGACATTTTTGTACCCTACATGTATGACCCGGAGTCTGATTTTTTTTTTTGGAAATGGGCTTTGATGGGGGTAAGTGAAAACAAGCATTTTCTAAGCACACAAGCCTCACATGAAGGACAATACAGGATTACACAAACATGCATGACTCAGTCTAAATAAACTCTCAGTAAACCATTGGGTAACATTGTTATAACGTGGTTAAAAGCTCATAAAAGGGGATTTTACAAAACGTCCCCTTTAAAATGTCATATAAAAATGTAATAAAATTCAAACTTCATTGAACATTTAGATTACCACCACCATATTTACATACTTCCAACTGAACAGATTTAGTACAACTCTTCAAGACAGAGCATCGTACAAGATTGTATACATACATACATACCCATATAGCTTGTATACAACATCATTTAAGTTGTCTGGGAGAGGCCAGTGGGACAGTGACAAGACAAATTTGTGTGTAATGTGAAAGCAAAGAATGTGCATAGCCACAGCGGTACATGAGGGGGTAGACTCCTGTCAGTGATTGATACATCCAGCAGCGGGCCGGGGGTAATAGTTCCTGCTGCATTTGGACAGGACATCTTTCAGACCTGAGAGGTGAGGCGTATCAGCGGGCCAGTGATTACCGCAACATAAACAGGGGTGGCGTAAAGGTCCCAGCCCAGGAGTGAACAATAAACTAATAGCGATGTCACTGTCCCCCCATGGCACAGACACAGCGAGAAGTATAACAGCTTGCTCTAAAAACCCTGCAGCAACGGGCCCATTTTTTATTTGGGGGGTGTGATGGCCTGCAACTGATGTCATTATGAACCTTAAATCAACTTTCTGCTTGCTTGAACATGGTCACCTGGGTACAAGGGGGACAAGGACAGGAAAAGGTTGAAGAGCTCGGCCCGTCTCTGTGCCAGCGCTACCTGCCGCGCTAAAATTGAGTTGGGAGGCTGGTGATCAATCAAGTGTCCCAACAACATACATTTTTTAGAGTGCTTGTCCGTATTTCCCCAGTCGTAATGAGTGGAATTCTTGTGTTGAAAAATGGAATCATGAAAGATAAACCAATCTGGCATTTAAAAGATGGGACAAACTCGGAAGTGGAGTTCCAGTGTCATTGCATGTCCCAAAGTAATCAAATGGAGACTTTATCTGAAGGCCCCAATGTACTTGTCCAAACGGAATCCTCCGAGACATTTGTGTAATGCTATTTTATTGTCATTTATGTGGAATCATGAGGCATAGCTGTTGCTGAGGTTGAAGAGGTGATGCTGTGAGCTGTAAAACGACGCGGCGTATCCAGAAGGAGACAGCTCGGTCCCAGTCCGTTAGCCCGCTCATCACAGCGCTCTATCCGCTGTGGTTTTGTCTGAGTAAACAGCGGTGCCGGGGTCACCAGGACTGCCGGGTAATTGAGCCACCGTGGGCCGCCCTGTCAAGCGCATCGGCTAAAAATACATCGCCCACTGTCACTGGGCACCAAGTGGGGGAAAATGATTGTTCCCACTGTCCAAGCGTAGGACACACACATCAGCCATGACCTTCCCCCTCCAAACCAGTCATTACATACAAAAAACACATTTGATACAAAAGTACTATCTAAACTTTCTGTATGTGCCGATGATAAAATCTCACTATTTAACTAGAATGTATTTTCAAAATTTGAATCCTGATTATTTATGGAGATAAGTTTGTTATCTTAAGTTCGGGAGCAGGACCACACCTCATCCACGCCCCTTCCGGCGGTTACTCCATTTAAGCTTCCCAGACATACAAACCAGTGTTCATTGTTTCCCACATAAAACTAGCTACCACTGTTTATCATTGCTTTACTGGCCTTTGTGATTGCTTGGTTTACTGTGGCGCGACAAGGTGATTAGAAAAGTCTATCAGTATAAATCAAATTTGTGGTAAAAAATACAACAAAAAACTCATACTTAAAAACTGCATCATATATCTATGACTAATAATGCCCGTGATAATAATGCGACTCAGGGACCGGGGGATTAGCATGTTATAACAAAGGAGAGATATCATGCATGTTTAGCCTGTCACAGAAGTGTTCTTAGATTAGCTCATGCCGAGGCGTTCGAGCAGAATACGAGAAAATACACACGGGCCAAAAGGAGGCAGCATGTTGAAATATCCCAAAGAGGAAAGACGCTCCTTGGAACGTGCAAAGGTTATTGATTTGTCCTGCAATCATTTCCTGCTCTTTGATATGCAAACCATCTCGTGTGAATTTACAGCAATCCTATCAGACTCATTTCACAGTTCTTAGCCCCTGCGTCTCTCTGGAGTCCTCCGCCTCATTAGGCCAATGTTCTCCATTACCAGCATAATTAAAATCTTTAGTAGCTTATCAAATTAAAAATATTTTGCTGATCGTATTGAGATCTTCACCTCTCAGTTATTTTCCACAACAGGAATAAATTAAGACTAAGCATTTCGCACATTGTGTTACAATCAGCCGTTTGAAATTGGGCACTTCTGGTATCTATAGTGCAGCTGATGAGAAATGGGTAGAGGGGGTTGGTCTGGAGAATATAAGGAGATAAGCGTGTGCAAATCATCTTTCATTTACCACTGCTCATTTTGAGAATGGATTTAATTAATTGTAATGTTAAACGAGTGGTCTTGGCCATTTGCTTTGCGGTTCCATTCACCACACAGCCCTCCTCTCTCACCAGGCTTTTCACATGTGGCTTATTTAAGCACACATTTGAATAGTCATTACAAATCCCCAGACTGTATTAACTCTTTCACCAAGCTGTGTATTTTGACTGAATTTTATAATAACCATATTCTTCGCCCAAGAGGGTTAATCTTATTTTGCGTGTCGGCTTTAGGCTTATTTGTGTCAAACACAAGCACACGCTCTACAAAAATATATATTTTATGTGGCTTCAAAGGGTTCATTTTAAGATGCACAAACATATTATTATCCCTCTTCATCCGCACTTTGGCCCAGAGTGTTGGGATCGCTGTCTGTTAAAGGCAAATAACACAGCTTCTCTTTTAAGCTTCTTTCAAGGATGTTTAGGTAATTTGTCTTGCCAAGAAAAAACATCTCTGTCAGGTCTGTACAAAGTGAGTAAGAAAACAAGAGAGACAGACTACACTAACAAAACGTTTTCTCAGCACGTGGTAACAGAAGTCTAGTCTAACCTGAATGTTTCCATCCTGCCCTTGAGTAAATAACCTTAATGCAATGTGGTCCTTAATACTATATTATTATCATACTCTCCACACTGTTCTGAGATAATCATAATGGTGGAACAAATTATTAACACAATCCCTAATCAGACTAAAGAGAAGACAGAATTATATTGTGAGTGCCATTTCTAACTTTTTTTTTTTTTTTTTTACTATTTCTGTGATCATTTGAAAAATAAATAGTTTTGGAGCCATCATTCCTTCAGTGCAAAAGTCTACAAGGATATGGTCAATTAAGTGCAATAGATTATTATATATTTATTTTTTTTACATCTTACACCAAGTCACTAATAGTCATCATTTCCTCCCTGTGACTTTATGAATGTGGAACTCTCTATGCCCCATGGCAAAAACTTGAATGACAATTGCCAGAAAAAATACACAATAAAGACGCTCGAAAAGCTTCAGAAAATGTCTTCTAGGGATGTTTTTTTTTTTTGTTTTTTTTTTTCAAAGGCTTGTATGAGCAGCCGCATGCTTGACTCAGTAAATGAGCTTTAAGTCTTGTGTGTCAATTGGAGGCGGAACAGAGCGTTAAGTATTTTGCACATTAATGCGTTTGTGAAAATATTACCCCAGGGTCTCTGCTCAAAGAGGGCTGCGATGTTTTCTAGCGCTGCTATTGTAAACTTTTTGTTGTGTGTGTGTTCTCTCCGCGTCTCTGCTGCTGAAAGAAAATGACAGCGATTATTCAGATTTCATGCCATGTCTGGATGTTAATTATTTACTCTGGGCATGTAATGGGTGTGAATGCCAGGGATTTGAGTGTACAAATACGCTTCACATCACGGGCGGAGACAGAGGAGGGGGCTCACTGTCACTGCAGTACCCTGTAGTGGAATATTGTCTAATTAATACTGGGCTTTGTTTACAGATGCTTTGATTTAATTAAGTGACGAAGAGCAAAGTCGGATTAGCTGTTAATTGATTTAATTATCCAATTTGTTTGTCTCAGGCATGATTCCAGCCGAGCTGCAGCAGCTGTGGAAGGAGGTGACGAACGCTCATGTGAAGGAGGAGCACAACAACGGTCACAACAACGGCCACAGGGGGCTGGACCTGTCCTCCCCGACGCCCCCAAAGAACCCCCTGCTCAACCAGCACACCCCCACCAACGGACAGTACCTGAGTCACAAGAGGGAAGGGTGAGTCCACTGGTCATGCATACATCTTACTTGTGTTGTAATAGTTAGTGTCGCCTCATCTTTGTACCACACGTCTATCCAATTGCTTCCATTTGTTCTGCCCCCACAGATATCAAAATCATTGTGGCAGGTTTCAAAGTAATTATAAAGAAAATAATAGACACAATGGGTTGCCAGACTAGCTTTTATCCAACCCTTTTCTTTTAATGTTCCAAATTATGCATGGTGTATTTTATCAGACTCCCACTTCACATACCATGGCATGAAAATAAATAAGCCCTAACTATGGCATAATAAATGTTCAACATAATGCACGCTCTTTGAATGAGTCCATGAGGCGATGAAGACTAAATGTCAACATCTTTTCACAACAACATTAGTAATTCGATGTGGAGCAGCCTTCAGTGTCATCTCTGTCTAAAGCAAACAGCAGCCTGTGTGCCACCTAATCCCATTTAAAATAGCCATTTCTCTTCGGAGCCTGCTTGACTGACACGTCCCTGAAGAGTTTGCACACAGATTAGTTTTAATTTATAGTTTCTAAGTATTATTTCCATTAAGGTCAACACTTTTTCTGGGTGCAAATGGGAATTTAAGCGGAACACCTGGAAGGATTTCAGGGATTTAGAGAGTTATGTTCACTGAAATGGGATCAACGCATGGTTAATAAGACGAGATATTGATCCACTTTGCTATTGTTTCAATTCGGAAATGGCACTTGTAATCCTAGCCACATTTGCCTGTGTGTATTTCTGGAATAAAGAAAAAAAACAAAACAAATTATTTTACAAAATCTTGCATGTTGAAGAGGAACTGGTTGGCCTTTAGAGTCAACCTGTCAGTTTGAGTTTAACAAGACCAACAAGTTCTTACAGTAAATGCCAAAAACAAACAGACTTGAGGCGTATGATACTCTGTAAAGCAGGGTGAATCATGTGTGAAAAGGCATTTGATCGTCTCAAGCCGCTCCTGCGACTTGGAGGAAGGAATTAATTTGGCATCTTACACGTTTGCTTGTTTTCTTGCACCAAAGGCTGATCTTTTGAACTGCTGGTGTGGAGCCTCAAGGCACCGTGAGCTCAGTGCCTAACATCTGACTTGTGTTTTAGTGATCAAAACCTAGACGTCATATTAAAAAGCCTTGTCAGTGGAAACATGTTTAGCACCCCAAACCAACAAGCTTGTGGAGGTGAAGAGGAGTAGCTCAAGGGCCGGACGTGTAGGCTCAGAACTCGGGGATATGAGTAATAAATCACAGTTTTGCTTTACAGAACAAAACAAAAAAGTAGGTAACATAGCTCAAGTTTTTGTGAGGGTATTTTTTTTGTCATGCAATGAATGGTTATTTTGATATCCCTATCTTAGTTAAAACTACAGATTTTTGTACTGTTAAAGGAAATTATGGAAAGTCAACCAGACAACCACTAGCAAATAAAAAACACAAATTAATTCATACAGGCTGGTCAAGGTCTTGCAAGGGACAACAGTGTGACAGAGTAGACCTGAATTTGGACTGGCAACCCAAAGTGTTTCATCTGATTGCACATAGAGTTATTGCATTGTGCTGACCCACACTCAAAATGGGCTTTGGCTGACAGAACCTCGATATTCCCTGTGCTTTTGAGCCAGTGTTTGACTGAATGTCTACTGTACTTTTTTGAGGCGTTCAGGCTAAATCACAGGGGAGTGAACCTGACTGGCTCACTTCATCACACTCTGTCGCCAGCCAGTGGAAAGGTGAGCATTAATGGCAAGACGAGGCAAGGAGCGGCCTCAACAGAGGACCGCAGACAGAACGCGCGAGCTGGCAGAGCTGTTCCGTGCACTGGCTGTCAGAGATTAAAGAAGATGTCAACACCAGTTTAACACTAGCTTAAGTGAAGAAGGCACACTCCGACTGAATATTCTCCATGAATCTTAGATCTGTCAAAAAAGGGAGCAGGTGATTCTCATACACCCATCTGGATTATACCTAGCCCATGCAATATGCTGCTCTGTGGCATTGAGAAGGAACCAAAAGACATCGCAAAAGAGGATATTCAAATTATAAGCTTAAATGTTCTGCGTTTGATATCCAATTTTAAAATGCTGCTCATTCAAAAACATGTGCAATTATGTTGACAGTATATGATATATAACAATCTTAATGGTCAATTTGTTGACTGGTACACAAGCTTCTTAGCATCACAGCATCATTCATTCAGCATCATTGCTGTGAGACAATGCTACTCTAAACAGGCTGCAAAGAATTTGTATTTCGCAAGAAAGGAAATCAAATGGCATATGTGTAATCAAATGGATAGCTTGCCTGCATTTAGTGGAACAAGCCAGCTCCCTGTAGTAGAGCCCTGACCCGAAGCCCGAGAGGACTGCTTGTCTAATGATCTGCAGTGGTGACCCCTAAAGATTTTTTTGGATTGTTTCTATGTTTTGACAAACTTTGTACTTTTTGCCCTTTGAGTTTTAGGCAGAATAATTATCATGAAACCAATTAACTGTTGTGGTGTTAATTTCAGAACACTTTACTATCAAGAGCATTATTTCTCCTTGTTTGATGATGCAGACTTACACTGATTCTAATTATCTCTATGGGAAGAAACATGAAACACAAGTGTGACTATGCAAAGCAAGGGCTCAGAAAAACGGCTGTTATAATCCAGGGATTTGAATAATCAGGTTGAGATAATGGGCTGGGCCGGCCCGGGTGTAAATAGAGAGCATCCACTCATCCTCCCAGCGCTGAACTTAATGAACTTTTAATTGATGCGGTTTTGCAAGTCCTTTTGTCATGCAACAGAAACAAGGCCCAGTGCTGATGGGCACATTTTCCCGACCGGTTTCAGATTGGTTTACAGCGGGGCCTAAGTACCATGTAGTTAGTTTCATGTGTCATATAAAATCTGGCCAGGCACAGCGACGCCTGCAACTAAAACCTTAAGTGCATCCACAGGAATCACTCACCGGCTTTGCACTTCCGTCTTAAGGAAGAGGGGAAGAAATTCAATCACTACCGGATTGACACGGCCAAGGAAGACAAGGCATGCGTTTAGCTGCTTTTAGTTGTCTCATTGCACATTTGGCCAGGCAAGTATTTTTGTTTGTGCCTCTGCCACAGTAATAGACATAAAAGTACGCACACTTCATCTAATGAACCTCATCTTTACTCACTGATTTGCTTACTTAAATAAAATGTCCTTGATCTGTGTCTGACATGAATTCCCTTTCCAGTGCCATATCAGCATTTGTTGGGGGAGCATCCTCAAAAGGCACTTGGCCCACTTTACTTCCCAACAACTATCAGTAACCGCAGCTCAGGGACTGTAACACAGCAATCTGTTAAGAAGATAAATAATCAGATTTAACGCAGCTCTCCCATCTCTCAAGCTTTTCATTCATCTAGCAAAGGGAAAAATAAGATAATTAAATCATTTATGGTAAATCATTCAGCCTTATGAGAAGAATGGTGAGTAAACATTAGAGGGGTTAGCTCGCTGAAGGTGGGAATAAAGAGAGCCACTATACACTAGTCTTTTAGCATTATCATGTTTCCACCATTTCAATGGTATTACATTTTAAAGAACACACAATTGGCAGCAGGTAGCTTGGCCAATCAAACATATTCATTTCTTTTAAATCATACATTCACAAATAACAGCAGATGTATTGAGTTTGTGGGTAATAGTGCTTAATGTAATATAATCAGGCTCACTCCTCTGTGGCGAGACACTGACCCAGCACTATGGACATCAATCGTCCCATTTTCTCTGATGGATCGAGCCCATCAGCGCGCCACGCCATACATCATGACTTGTTTATGGCCCAGAGCATCTCATCAAAAGAAGTCAAGTAGAAAACAACTGGCGCGCAGCTGTGGAAGGCATCTCCTGACGTCTGTCTACACATAAACACTGCGCAACACCTGGATGCTGCCGTCCCGGTGCTCGGCCTGGCTCTCCAGGCACTTTAATGTTCCTTCGTCTCCAAAAGGAAGCTGATGACATGCTTTTCCTCATTTCTGCTACAAGATCATTTGAGTGTTCTCCCCTTGGGCTGTCTGACAATAACAACATCCTGACAGACCTGGTATGGGTGTAAGTCAAATTTAATGCAGTGCAGGCAACTTGCAAGGAGAGATTTCCCCATCTTTTTGCTGCACTTTTTCGATGGTTAGATATTTGTATGTATCCAAGACTTGTCTTATTACCCCTAATGCATTTAGTTTCACTTCTGTCATTACAAATGTTTAGCCAGACAGCATTTACTAAAAGGCTCTCATGCAGCCATCCCCTCATTGTGCTTATGCTCACCGATTCCCAGCACACTCCACATTTCATTATCTCATTAATACAGAATTAAGCAACAAGACAGCTTGCAAGAATTAAAACGAGATCTTTTTAATTTAAAAAACAGCCTTACCTTCACCCTGTTTGAACATTTCCATCTTAAAAAAAACTCATTATAATAGGTCTTGTGCCATCTATTTATTAGCTGTATCAAAACAGAGGTCTAAATGTGAATGCATTATTCATAATTGAATTTAAAAAAAAATCTTCTCTTTTCAGAGATGGGGAAAAGCTGCTAAACATATTCATAAATGCTTGACTGCTTCCTAATTGCAATGCAATTATCACATGTTATGAACAATGTGAACTCTTAAACAAGTAATTATAACATAAGAAAACAGGAGATGGCCTTTAAAATTTCAGCCTTGAGGTGCAGCTTTGTAAACATGGTTAGAAATGAGACTTAATCAAAGTATCTGTGTATTTAAATCCAGCTAAATTGGATAGGAATACTCGGTATGCCTTGTTCCAATTGAGTGATAAGATATTGTCCTGTTTTGAATTGTAAAGAAAAATGGGGGGCCTCTAAGGATCACATATGAAGCTTCTTCAAATGAAAAAAAAAAAAAAAAAAAATATATATATATATATATATATATTATACATTAAAACAGTAACTTATTTATAGTGCTTATTTATATTAATATTTATAGTGCTTTTACAGCAATAGTTAATTGCAGTTATTACAGAAATACAATTTCTTTAGGCTAGGAATATTTATCATATCTTCCTAGTAGAATAACTATATTTGTCATATCAGTATTGTACTCGTCTAACAGACAACATGATCAATCGCAGTATTCATCGCTGCTTGAAAACAAAACATCAAAAAAGCTATTTGTTTATTTAACAGTTACTTTCCCCCCATTTGTAAGTATTTGCAATAATATTAGCAAACATGGGGCTCAATTGTCCCAAGTTATTCCCACGCAGCAGTTATTCCCACTGCAGTTTGTGGTGTAATGAATCTCCCCCTTCGGCCTGTTGTCTTCAAGAGCGGGGCTACTCCTTTGGAAAAGCACAAGCCACCACAAGCACAGGTGGTAGCGATGTAGGCCAGTCCCCTAGGCTCTTGTAGCTCAAAGTTGTGTGTGTTGTATAGTGTCTGCGTCCATATGGCAGCCTGTCTTGCTCTCTTAGCAGTCGCCGTGGTTAGCCATAGCTGCACACCTCTTGCCATATGGAAGATGTTGTAAAGTTTGTTTTGCGAGGGGGATGTTCCTACTATTTAGAGACTGATTGTACACAGACATATGCTCCCCATAGCTCCCCCAGTCGTGCTTGTCGTCGGCCCCTTGGTGACATGAATTGGTCAGTAGATAAATTGATTCCAGACGGCGGATGTTTAGAGTTTGTGAACAATGTGGAAAGTGGTTGATGCATTTGGGATGGGGGGCCATGTTGTGGTACACAGATCTCCAGGTGGGATTTGGGATAGATTACAGTAAATAGCAGCTTGAGGGAGCCCCCTAGCTGTCTTGATCAAAGAGAAGTGCACCATGCCACGCTGCTACTAAATAATTACGTATTGATTCGGACTCACTGTCTCAACACGACTGCATCTTGCAGCTGGATGTTCAAAGATCAAGGTTAGATCACAGTGTGGACTAAGCAGATGTCATGTTGTGTGACTACAAACTTGTCTTGTCAGTTGACATATCATGCAATGTCTCTTATTGATGTCTTATTCTGTCAATGCTTTTTTGTCTTATAGGTCCACACTAGAAGAGCCATCTTCTCACAGTCACCCTCTCTACGGTCATGGTGTCTGCAAGTGGCCTGGCTGTGAGGCAGTCTTTGATGATTTCCAGTCATTCCTAAAGTGAGTAAAATTCTGTCTGCACAACAACAAAGGTTTTAACAAACGTTGTTCAATTCTTGTGATCAATAATTTATTGTGTATAGAAAAAGTAGAGGTATATCTAGACAAACATCAAAAATGTATCAAATTAAATAAAAACATATTGGGATTGGCAGTGGTGTTCTTAATTATGTTGTTTTTCTAATCAAAATTAAACAACATGTCATATATTTTATACATAAAGAATTTTTTTTTCTATACCCGACCAGACCCAAGACTTGTTAGCCTGAGTTAAGATGGGCAGGATTAACAGACAGATTAGCCAATGAGAGAAATAGTGGTATTTTTGTATCAGAACAAAACAAAGCTTTCTTACAAGTAAAAAATAAATTAAATAAGCAAAATATTGCAGAGATAACCTGTCCAGATGTTAGGCAACCATAGTCTTTTGATCCATGCTGAGCTAGTGTGTACTGCCCATGGGTAAGACATTTCCCACACCTTGTCCCCAGTGTTTGTGTACGCTTGTGTATGAATGAATGAGTTTGTGATTACAAATACTGGGCAGATGTAAATTAGCCATAATAAATAAACAAGTGATAATAAACATTATCATACAAATGATTTCCATTGCTTGTTAGGCATGTTCCCCTGAAGCCCTTTTCTTTAACAGTTTGTGAGTAGGTAGACTTGTCATGTAAACTGTCTCAAAGTCATTCTCTGGGGTAGTGTCTCAGCCCTCGTGTCCTTGTATTGGGTCGATTACACGTTTGGTAACCCCAGACGACACACAGCCACTACAGGTGCTGCTGCTGCCGCCGCTTATTATTCTGGAGTGTGCCCGAGGTTGGCCCTGTCTTAACAAGGATACTGTGGCGGGGTCTCCTTCTGGGAACGGCATGGGCCTCTAATTCCTGTGATAAGTGCAGTTCCCATGGTGACGGGGGGGCCATTTTTCCCAAACAAACAACGGTTGGATGTTTATCTGTGGCAGCCCACACTTAAGGCTCTCGGCGTGTTTGCCCTTGTCACTGGACGGTGGACAGTTGGATGGCTGTGTGTTCTCCTCTGTTTTCCCAGTAGAGCTTTTGTCTTTCTCTTTGCCTTCTCATGCCTCACCCGACTGATGCAAGTCGGGAGTTGACTTTAATGTGTCCACCCACTTTAGAACTTTAGTACTGTAGGGTATGTAGATCATGGCATTATGTACATCATCTCTGGAACGCTTAGAAATGCAATAATATCCATACCTACAGCTTTCACAGTGTTAATTGACCAATCCTGTCTGAGTCATTAACCCTGTCACATTTGCTAATCAAGACTCATTTTCATTAGCACAAATGCCACTTGCAAAAGCTCATTACATTTTCCTTGCTTCCCTCCAATTGCTCCTATTGCTTATTTTCTAAATCGGCTTTATGTGTGATTACAACTTTATATTTGCATGATTTTGACACAAAAGCTCTCTAAATGATATTTATTTAGATACTCCAGAATGCATTTGGATTCCTTGTCTCTGGTATGATCTTTGCTCCTCCTCTGTCCAGGGCCTGTGTTTGTCTTGATGACTTTGTGTTTGAGTCAGGGGCCCAGTTTACTAAAGCAGCCGTGTGTGTAGGTAATGCAACACATAACAGCGCCATGGTTACAGAGAGGATGGAAACATGTGTGTTGTGGCAGCAGATCAATGGCTCACTGTCACCCCGGATTAGGCGCTCTTTAAACAAGATATGACACTATTCCATTATCCTAAAACAAGCACTTCGGTCAGCACACATTTTCCCATAGACACAGGACAGGCTACCTCAGGGTCAGCTGTTAGATTGTCACATAAATGTAGATGCTTTGTTTCATTACTGTGATGGGCAGTTTTATACAAGAGTAATGTGTTATAAAAATGCATGAAAAACTTTCCCATGTATCTGTTTTAATTGCTGAAGATTCAAACTTTTTTGCTCAGTGAAGCTGTCAATACATTATTATGCACATTGAACATAAGTCAACAGTTACTTGCTTTCATCAAAAGGAAAGTTAAATGTTTTATGCGCTGACCTCTAAGGATTCTTTGGTCTATTTAATTTATATCTTATATCATGTCTGCCGTATATAGAATTTACAGTGTATTGTTATTTATCACTGTGCCACAATGTAATTGAACAGCACTTTGGGGCAGTGATGACTGTTTTGTAAATGTGCTTTATAAATAAACTTGACCTTGAGTAAACACTCAACACAACATTTGGGCCTGTCCCAATCCAAAATAAATTATGAAAGCATGTGTACTTCAACGTGGCAATTTAGTTTTTTCTGGTTTTGGCTTAAATGTGTGTTTACCTACTTTGCAGTTTTACTCTTATTCTCTAAATAAGATTAATAAATATTTCTTCTCATCAAATTGATAATACACTTAATACTACCTTGTATTAAAGCTTGTCAGTGTAATAAGAATTGTGTACTGAAGCAATAACACTATTTGAAGTAAATAAAACAAAATATAGATATGTTACAGGCATGTTTTTGCTGTGGGACTGCCACGTCAAATTCATCAATGTTTATTCTATTCTGACATTGCCTCGCCCTTTGTTTATAGTAGAGAGGGGAATTAAATTCTGCACAGCCGGTATAGCTCGGCCTTAAAAAAGCGCCTAAGTGCACTCTGCTATGTTTTTACAAGTGTTTTTATCATGGCAACATCTTGTTTACTTTAGTTGCCTGCTCAAACTGCTTGGAACATGTTAAGAAAACATTTGGGGAGAGTCTCCACAAAGCTGCCTTTGTTTAACAGCAGGCGAGAGTGCAAGCAGCTCACCAAGGTGTTAACTCTCAAAGCCTTAAGCACTTCCACATGAATCCCAGCAACCGATACTGCAGGCTTGGCCAAAGAAGCAAAAATAAAAACAAAGGAGACATCAAGCTCGTACAAAAGATGACTTATAAAGAGTACTGTAAGGACAGTCAGCAGAACACAGTGTACTGCACTGAGAAAGGTGAGGAGGACTCAAGCAGACTTATCTAATACGCCAACAGCAACATGAGTCTAAATGTTGTTTTAAATGGCCATGTATTTATTTTATTTTTCAAAATAAACCCTAGCAACTCACACATAGCTTGGTAAATACAGTGTACAGGCTGGGTTGCTGTTATGCGGACGTGTAGAGCAGGGCTAAACTCATCGCTTTAGAGAGGTCAGGACCTTTCTGTGCAGTGTCCTCTCAAAGGTCATCCTGAGGCTTTCTCAGCAGCACCATCTAGTGATGTCACTGAACCACAGAATACTCTTATGATAACTTCATGTTGGAAACCATGGAAAAATAGAGCTGATGAGAGTCATTTGTTTGTCATGGAACATTACATATAAACAATAGTGCACACATTTTGATTCAATTTCTGTCTCGTTTTTCTGTGCAAAAACTGCTATGCAAACTGCCACTGCTTATGAATCTTTGAATCAACCTTTTATTCTTACTTTTAATGCATAGTAAAATATTATATGTTGCAATAAATGTCACAGAAATTAATGTAGAAGGAATGGTCTTATTTTTAACCTTAAAATAATAATTGGAATTGGGTTGCACAGGAGGGCCAGCAGACTGCTGGCCTTTGGGAACTGCTTGCTGTTTACTATAGATGTTTGCTTTTATATGGCCACAACATATTGATTTTGAGACAGAATAGTTGGGTGTTGTAAATGATCTTGTCCCCCAAACAATAATAGGGAGAGCATAAATTAATTAACTACTGAAGTAATCTAGACTTCAGTAGAAAATAAATAAATCAGAAAAACAATATTTGATTTTAACATGAAAGCACTTGCATTTATGTATAAAAAAGTCTTTTCACATGAAGACACTGCCCAGATAATGGTATTCTGTAATGACAAACACAGAAAATAGTGCTCAGCTGATATTTATGTAAAAAGCCTGGTGTTGGGAGCACGTCTGTTGGACTTGTTTTATTGTGGCCATTTGCATTAGGGGCTGTCATTCTGCCAGAGAGCTTTTAAAAGTGGCTTCATTTGAAGTCCAGAAAGTGACACATGCCAGTGCTCATAGTGCATGCCGATGTCAACCCCCCCCATCCTATCCCTGCTCCCGTGTCCAGACGCTCCTCTCAAGGCTGCATTAGGCCCATTTGAATATTTCATTTCCTATTAATTATGCACTGTGACTCTCCATGTCATTAGGAGAAATAAAGTGGAATGTAACAAAGGATGAAAAGGAGCCCACGTCTCTTATGAACAGACAAATTCCAAAGCTGCTCACGTAGACTGATCTTCATTGAAAATTCATCCTGTGTCGGTTAAATTGAAGTTGAAACGTCTTTACCTATTATTTTCCTCTTTGAAATTTAGTTAGATGTCCTGAAATGTTTACCAGATTCATTTTCCGGCCTACTTAATTAAATGTATTTGATTAAATGGAACGTTCTGAGAATTGAATTCAGAATGAGGGTACTATTGTCCGGGCTGTCTTTAAATGTGCAGTTTTAATTTCTTTTTAGCCACAATAATTAACTTCAAGTGCTCAAAGTGTACTACCTTATAAAAAATGTAATCTGCAAACACAGATGGATGACCTGAAGTGGAGAGAAAATGTATTTTGTTAGAATATTTCTATACAGAACATAGGGTACCGGCAGATTGACTATACTGCCCTTGTTTTTAACCTATTCTATTTTCCTTACCTTTTTAATTTGTTTTTCTACTGTTAACCACCATCATAAATGTTTTTTTTTTTTTATTAAAACAATATTCTGTAAACAAGGTGGACCTGTAATGTTCACTGTTGAAAATGTTGGAAATGTTTTTACCTATATTCCTATTTACAATTTTTTTTTCTGTACATAAAACACTGCAGTCTAATTTACTGCTCTGTCCCGATACCGGTGTGCCTGACTAGTTTTGATTTGCGACAGAAAAAGTGCATTTTAGAGACACTCTGCCTCCTATGTGCCGCTGTGTGCACACAGACATTCCTGGTGACAGTGACCTACATGGTCACCCAAGATGTGATATAATTTATGATATATATAATATATTGGATCCATTAGCGAGCATAATGAAGTAGTGAAATGAAAGGGTATTTGTGAAATCAGTTCAAACATCCTGCTCGGATTATGATTAAATGATTAATGAAATGCCCCTGCATAAGCA
>CM033627.1:22481729-22548791 GCA_019453435.1 Rhinogobius similis | reverse complement strand
TCCGTGTGTCTTTTACATCTGTCCTCTGTCACACACATGCTCGATAGTGCCGATTAGGGGGCGTTATGAGTGCTGTGACATGAAGACATTTGTGTATGAAAAGTGTCCCGGGCCGCAGATAGCATCTCGAGTCGGCTACCTCTTGTCTCTCAGAAGAATGACTGAGAGAACGGCGGTGTCAGAGCGCGCCGTTAGCGCTCTCGAGGGGACCGCGCCGGAGATTTATTCAAATAAATAGCCTCCTGCGATCAGAGCTGCCTGGCTGTGAGCCGTTGGGATAAATGCACTTAAACGGAAGAGTGAGGGCTTGGCTCTTACAGGTTAGGGCTTCATCTTTGAACAGAGTAACAAACAAACCAATTTAAAAGATCTTAATTCAATCAACCAGTCAATCAGTGTGTTTTCTCTTACACTAGATGTAATGTAACAGGAGTTTCAGTTTCATTTGGCTTTCTTCAGCCTACATTACATTGTGTTTATCTCCGTAATTTCACTGTGCCATGTGTCCTTGCATAACATTATCAGATGGATGAGAAACGTGCTGTCACAGGGAAGTATCAGCCATGAATGCACTGCTTTACATTTAGTCATAATTAAAGGCAAACAAACGGATGGAGAGGCTGCTCTGTGTTAAATGAGCAGGACTCTCTGTGTTGCTTTGAGGTGAGTGGGGGCAGATCACAACACAACATGCTCAACATATTACCACTGTTAGTGTGTTTGTGTGTGGGAGTCTGCACTGGGTGTCACTAAGCATTCTTGTCAGAAATCTGACCTTTATGCCATACATAATTAAGGAGGGACTTTTGTTTATTTTCTTTAGCAGCATGCAGAGTCAAAGCCAGTATAATTAGATCACCAATTACCATTTAATTAATTTCAGTCTGAAGTCTCATTTTGTCTAGGCACTGGAGTGAGCCCAAATGGTGAGGCGAACAAAGGCGAGGCTATTACCAGGCTGTCTGTCCTATTGTTGAAGGCTTGCTCTGTTTATGGCCAGGGAATATGGATGAAACATAAAACAAAGGCTGCTAATCCGCGGCAAGAAAAGTCAACGCCACAGCACTGGTCTATTGATAGGAATGTGTCAGAGGAACTCAAACCCCAGAGGGATTTATTTGGATGGAGATTCAGAAGAACACCTCCTGCGGCTGTAGGCCCAGTGTATGCATCCAGCAGTAATCCAAATTATTTGAGAAGATCCTGCCAAAAGCCAAGGTGTCGGAAAGGTAAATAGACAATGTGGGAAAACATTTGTTTATTTGAAATTTAAAGCACCGAACTTAAAATGGCAATTTCTAACAGCCTGTGAAATTAATTATTTATCTGCATAGTTTAACCTAGATTTAAACTAAACATTTCAAAGTATGAAAATTATATACTGTAAATGTACATTACAAGACAAGAAAATCAGTGAAACGTTTCATATAATTTTTGAATAAGAAATGATGTGTTTATGTTTTTTTTTTTTAGATTTTTAGGTATTATTTGTATGTATTATTTTGGTTTATATACATTATCAAAAGCAAGGATGCCTTGCTGGTAACTTAGTCATGACACTCTTATAGCTCTAATTCCTCTGTCATAACACATGAGCAAAGCTGAGATATATTCACTCCACTCTTCATTTCTTCCTTTCATTTCTGGTCTAATTTGGAAGCTGGCCTCTTTCGGCAAATTAGCAATTAGAACAATTGTGTGGGATTATATGTGTGTATGTGTCAGTTTGGCTGCCAATTAATAGCTGGACGTGTAGGTCAGAGTAGACTTTTTCATTTGACTCCTACTCCAGGACAGCGGCTCGGCCCTTCTCTCCTCACACAGCACCTCCGGACCACTCGCACAAATGAGTTTACTTTGTAGCCGTTATAAGTATAACCTCTTATTCCCATTCATGTGCCCACACAGTCATGTATGTGCACTATGTTATTGAATGAAAAAAGAAAGTTCATCTTTAGCACGGCTGTGATCATAGAGGTCAGTCTGATAGTAGTTAATCATGTGATCACCTCCATAAGCAGCTTCTAATTAGTGTCTCCACAATACAATTTCAGTCTGTAATTAGCCCAGATTGGCCTCTTCCTCCAGGAGCCTTATTAGCAGCAGTGCGCAGCGGTAGGTGAGAATAACACCATCATTTGTCAGCACTGTTTGGGACACATACAGTATGTTGCCTATGTTTTACCTTAGCCCTCACCAGAGACTTTTACACAACATTTTTGTCATGTCTTTATTAAGCTTTACAAATACATTTGATAATGGTGATGGTTTGCTAAATGTATTTGGTAGGATTGCATTTTCATTATGAAAGTTAAATCTGTTGACGTTACTAAATGTGCCTGGAAGAAAAAAAAACACAAATGATAAACTCCCCTGTGAAAATTAACAAATCTTTTTTTGTGTTACAGTACAAATAGGTAACTTGCACAGTGATAAGGGATGGGAAATACTGACAAAAATCAATATCTCAATATTTATCTGGAGTAACCCAATTACAATTGTCAGACAATATTATTTCAGGCCTGCAGAAATGTATTTTGTTTTGTTTAATAATTTATTAATCTTTATTTGTTTACATCATTTTTAATCAGCTCTTTTTCTAGAATTTTATAGACATTATACTCAATATTCAATCTTCAAAACAGCATTCCCAATATTATCTACATTTCAATATATATTGCCCACCTCTAATAGTGATGTCTTCAGGAGAACTGTCATTGTGAAAATGTATACCCAAATTACAAATTATCTCATACCAAAAAATAATCATATTAAAAACAAAATGTCTAATCTTCAAACTTATCTGTATTCTTTTATGTCTTCCTCAGCTCAACCTTGTGTCCAACGTCACACTGTCCAAGACGGCCCCCGAGGCATCCCCTCCTCTGAGCCTGCCACGCACGCCCACCACCCCCACGGCCCCCCTCACACCTCTGTCCCAAACACACTCTGTCATCACGGCCAACAGCCTGCACAGTGTGGGCCCCATGCGACGGCGCTACTCCGACAAATACAACATGCCCATCTCTCCAGGTACCAGACAAGAACAGCACAACACACTTTAATTGTATTCATAACATAGAAAAAACAATGTAATAATTTTAAATGTGCTTTTTTAGATTACATTTAATTTTAAATTTGTGTTGTGTGTGTGTGTGTGTATATGTGTGTGTTTTGTAAATGCCATATGATTTACATAGGCTACTAAACCTTTGAACTTACCTCCTTTACCATGATTGTAAAGTGATCTTCAGCTGTTTTTATTGCCCAGTTTTGAAAAAGAATAGTTGTTCATTTGACATTGATTGTCTTTATGCAGATCTCAGCCAAAACAAAGAATTTTACATGAATGCAGATGTTAGACCTCCGTTCACATATGCCTCACTAATAAGACAGGTAAGATGCTTTATTTTAATATTCTTTTTTATATGCCTCATTTATGTAATAATAATAATAATAATAATAATAATAATAATAAATAAACAAATATCTATTTTTGATTGTGGCAATGTAATTTATGCTTTCATGCATATTTGTGTAACCTAAAGATAGAAAATCAGCATTGCTTTACCCATTGTCACCAGAGAAGGGATGTGTTCTGTCCTCCGCCCTTCTTTTCATGTAAAATTTCAAATACAATTTGCAGATTAACCATCTCCAAATGAGAGCAAGAATGCGTACAGTAGTCCAAAGAACAACTCCATATGACATTTGTTTTTGATTAGGCCTTCAAGTGACTGATTATTTCCAAATTCATTTCACACAACAGTAGGGATGAACCTGTTTTAAGATGGCCAGTCAATTATCGCCAGGCCTCAGTAATCTGGCATTTTAGGAATTAATCTCGAGCCAGCCATAATTGCTGCCCTGTAATCTGTCTGAGAAATGTTTTTCCTTGCCCTTCATTTATACCCACACAAGAAAATATATTCAAATCTGCTGGTTGGAAATTAAAAGTACAGAAGACTCAAACAAACATTTGGGGTAGATGGGAGCCTTTTTCCTCCAGTCTTGTTTAGCTCAACACAAACTGCATGCCTGTGAATTATTGATCACTTTGTGAAGGCTGCAAAATTGTAAATGTTTGTTTCTGTCACGTTTCATCAGGCAATCCTGGATTCTCCAGAAAAGCAGCTAACACTAAATGAAATCTACAACTGGTTCACACGAATGTTTGCATATTTCAGACGCAACGCTGCAACATGGAAGGTACTTTTCTCCTCACTAAAATGACCTCTTAAAACAGAATTAAAGGATATCCAGACCTGAACAAAAAGTAATAATAATAACTCAACAATAGCCCATTTGTTATGTCCAAATGACCCCACCCTTTAGACAAACATATGAACCACAAAACCAGCAATGTGCATTCTTGTAAAAATAATAGAGTCAAGTAAAAAGAGGGCTTTTAGCAGTGGGTGGCATTAGCTTGAACATGGTAATATTATGCCAGTGACTTCTGGCTGAGCCCCTCATCAGTGACTTCAGAATTGAACGCTGTGTTTTCCAGCAGACCACAAACACGTCTCCAGCACAACAACTTATAAAAACAACATGGCTGCACTTCAGAACTGTAAAATATCTGTCTCTGTGGCTTTTCAAAGGCAAGACCACACAGATGAAGTCTATGCTTCTCAAGTTTGACAGATATTAAAATGAGTCTTAATAAACAACAGAGCAGAGTCAGACTAATACAAAGATGTTTATGTTAAATGTAAAAGACTTCTCAAGATTTCTCAAGACGATACTTGATTACTGACTATTCTATCCCTGATCCATGCTCCTGCTCTGTGGTCACTTTTGTAATAGATACTTTTTAGATTTTACTTATAATACAGCATGAGGTATGTTTCATTTGCACTGTATAATCAGAAAAATAAAAATAAGTCATTAGCCCTGCAGTGTTGCTGTGGAAACCAGCAAATATTGATGTGTTGTTTTGGTCATCTGAAACCAAAGGTCCATTTCCTGCCAAAACAGCCCTGGATTATTTATTGTTTTCTTTCTGGTTTGATTCAGAGCCTGTCCAAATATTTTTCCTGTGAAGTGAATGTGTGTTTTTTTTTTTTTTTTTAATGCAGAAATGTTTAATGTACTGATAGCACTCCTTTTTCTCTCTTTTTCGCCCCAACTGCAGAATGCAGTCCGGCATAATCTTAGTCTTCACAAGTGTTTTGTTCGAGTAGAAAACGTAAAAGGGGCTGTGTGGACAGTGGACGAAATAGAGTTCCAAAAGAGACGACCTCAAAAGATCAGTGGGTAGGTGTGGCCACTATTTGTGTTCTGATTGGCTGATGAAGAGGTCACCGCTGCTCCATCTCATTGTCTGTGCCACATTATTCAAAGCCCTGCTTGCTTTGGCCGAGCTCTCCTTCTTGCTTTTAGGCTGCTGATGCTTCATAACCACATGGCTTTGTTTGATTTTGCCTCTCCCCTCACTATGTCTGTGTCTGTCCTGTCACTCACTGTCTGCATCTGCCTGTGCCTGCTGCATTCTCAGGGTGCCATTCGCACCAACCTTTCCCTGCATAAGTGCTTTGTGAGGGTAGAGGATGAGTTTGGGTCCTTTTGGACTTTTGATGATACGGAGTCTAAGCGCGGGCATCATATGCGGCGAGGCCGCCCTTGGATAAACACCCCTGACCAGAGCTTTGGCAAGAAGCTAGCACAGTAAGCACCCAGGCCCTCACCCCTGCATGCCCCCGCCCTCTGTGTGCATATCATGCTTTTTGTGTTTAGCCTTCATCCATCACGCTTCCTCATAAGCCTCCTCTTCTCTGCTCCTCACTGTGTTCAAGATAGTTGTGTGGTAATGTCAAGTGATTGAACACTTAGAACTATAGCCTTATTATCCACTTTACTACAATATAATGTCTTTAGTTCTTATACAAAGTGCATTGATTTCTCTTTATGAAACCGGATCCTAGAGGAGAGGAATGCATGCGAGCAGAGACATGAGTATGTGGTTGTAATTGAATTGTTGTGTTTGCAGAAGTCCGGCCTTAGTGAAGAACATTCAGACTAGTTTGGGCTATGGTCCGACTCTTTCGGCTGCCTTCCAGGTAAAGTACAATCTAACTTCACTCTGCACTCTCTCACGCCTTGTCTCCTACTCTTTGTTTTTATGTTCTGCTCTCACAAGAGTGATGGCCAACTAAGAAAGTGCTGACAACCCTCTTCCGTTTCACATTTAATGCTTGGGGCTTCACTTTTCAGGCTTCAATGGCAGAAAACAACATACCTCTATACACTACTGCTTCTATTGGAAGTCCCACCCTCAACTCCCTGGCCAACGCCATCCGTGAGGAGATGAATGGAGCGCTGGACCATGGAAACAGCAACGGCAGTGACAGCAGCCCAGGACGCTCGCCCCTGCCAGCTATGTGAGTGCACACTCCAGATCTGCTGCTTGAGACAACAGTTAGACTTTCAGATACACTTCAGAATCCTAAAACTTATAAAGGCCAGAAGAATTAACATGTTTACAAAAGCACAGAAAACAGATTTGAATTTTGATGATTGTTTGTATTATTTAGTAAAAAGAGTTCACATTGTTGAAATGTATCTTGTAAATCTAATGTTATTATGTATATTGTGTATATAATAAGGCTGTCAGACTTAACGTGTTTACTCATGCAATTGATTAATCACGGCTTAACACAAATTAATCACACTGCATGTTTTGACCAAACACAGTTTTTAAATTACGCAGGAAAGTGTTCCTAAAAGAAGGAGGAATTTACAAGAGCAGAATTAATATCACCCAGTTAAATTTGCAGACAACAAAAATCAGTCCTCACATTGACAAGCACATATTGTTAGCGACTGATGCTTACAAGCATGCTGCGGTGGTGAGGGGTTCAGCTTTGCTCTGTGCAGCAAAACAAACTAAAAATAAGGAACATAAAGGGCACATGTGAACGCTAAAATTTTAAATCTGGGCAAATTATTCCACAAAACTTCTACAGGACAACACCATCAGCTTGCACCTGTCACCATAAATCAAATTACACCTGCAATTTGCACTGAGGGGCCTTTAACTTCACTAAATCTGTTGGTCACATAGATTCATTCTGAAATGCCACGTCTTTACCTAAATGTTAGCCAATAAAGCTTTTAAATAATTGATTTAGATTTGTAATAACATTTTCACAAAATCACGTTATAAAAAGTTGAATATTTAAAAAAAAAATGTGCAAAAATACTATATAATTAGATTTTTAAAATTGAAATTACTACAAATACACGTTTAATCATATTAATCTGAGTGCGATTAATCTGATTATTTTTTTTATTGATTGACAGCATTAATATATACATTTATGGACTATGGTTTACGCACAAAAATTATTTGTCCAAATTCATTAACTTTTGTAGACATCTGAAGCAGTGAGCCTATGCCATCTGGTGCTGGGGAGTCTTGGCACGAAATGATTATTACACAGTTGTTTCTTGAACTCGTCTGGGTTCGACTCCAGGGCGGCGCGGGGCCTTTCTTTGTGGAATTTGCTTGTTCTCCTCGTGTTTGCGTAGGTTTCCTGCGGGTGCTCCAGTTTCCCCATACCACTAAAAACATGTACAGTAGGTGTGTGAATGAGAGTGTGTTTGTGAATGCAGGACAATGGATGAAAACTAGCCCATAGCCAATGCCGGCGTTGCATGTTCATTAACATGTACTGGCCCGACCAAATAAAAAAAATAATAATTACAATTAAATTAAAAGACCATCCCTCACTTCCAAACGTGCACTTTTAAACTAAGTCATAATTCTGCTGAGAATGAATGGTCACTCAGGTGAATAAAGTCTCATTATTTGAACTGTCCCTCGTTTATGGTGGTAAATTGGTTATGGTGGTCACTTTTTTTTAGATTCTAGAAAAAACGAAATATAGCAGAAAAATTATAGATGGTAAAAATGTTTTTTAATGTTCTCAGTATTAGTTGATTTGTTGGTACTGATACAGACAAACACATTACATTTCTACAGATACTGGGAAGTACTAATTTTATTCAAAATTGTATATTTTATTTTGATGTATGTTTGCATTGATATAGCTTCTTTCTTCTCTAAAATATACCATAGAAACAGTGCCACCAACAGTATGAACCTGTGCACTTCCTTTACAAGATACTACTAAACCAATTGTTCTCAAGTGGTTTTTAAATTTAATATTTTATAATAATTTTTATAATTAGTTATTTCTTCAAGTGTGAGTTAGTGAAATTAGTTGATTTGTGTGAGCCGATGAAAAGCACACGGGACAATAAATAAAACAGGGGGTGGGGTTGACATGTGAGGGGTCAGGGCCAGAGCTGCGGCGGGCCTCGGCACAGAAAGGAAACTCCACCTTTTCAAAGCTTCCACCAACAACCCCTGTGTTATTTTAT
Source organism: Rhinogobius similis (assembly GCA_019453435.1). NCBI lineage: Eukaryota > Metazoa > Chordata > Actinopteri > Gobiiformes > Gobiidae > Rhinogobius > Rhinogobius similis. Next base: position 22,540,403 of record CM033627.1, on the reverse strand, counting down.
GAACTCTCCCGTACGCACCCTGCCGTTTGTCTCCACCTCACTGTAATCAGCAATGCAATTGTTCCAAAATATTTACAAAATACCACAACACAATTGATTGAGTTTAAGCAACAATGCATCAAGAAACACCACTAAAAAATAAAAACACAAATGTGTAATTAGTCTGGGGGAAATCATCCAAGATTCTCATGTTAGGAAAGTTGCGGTCTGGCTTGAAAACCGCAGCTCCCCGTTCTCTTGTCGTAAAAGGAGTGCGCGCTAAGTTGTTTGAAGCCTAAAATAATACGGCACACGCTTGCATGGCTTCCAGATGTGAGGGGCAGACCACCGATGCACAGTCTACACAAGTGGATCAGGAAAGGCCTCCACCTACTCCTCCCTCTCAACAGGACTGAGGGGGGTTGTGCCTGAAAACAAAAAGGTGCAGTAATGAGCTGTTGGCCAAATGGAGGAGAAGTGCCATCCCTAATCAGTGTGAACATGGCTGTGAGCGTGGCTGTGGAACAGGAAAGGCACAGACAGGATGGGCGTACTGCTGCTGGCCCAGAGGCAGCCCGCGTCTCCTTGTGCCCCTGCGAGGCTATCTTTAGGCTCAGCCAACACACACTCGGCACTTCTGTGTGCTGGGAATAAATTGCTTTAATCTGAGTATTTTCTCTTGCTTTTAAAGAACTTGGCTCACAACATTGTATACCACAGATATCCTACTTTTATGTGCACACTGTAATATATAAAACATGGTAGAATATGAAATATGACGTATAATAGTAATGAGACAGTAGCAGGAGTGGTGTTTGTGCAACTTGTAACAACATAATTTTTTGCTTGCAAGAAATATATAAAGTAGTGGCACAATAACTTTTATTGTGTTTATCGTGTTCAACCACCACACTAAATCTCTTTTTTTATTACATGTGTGATTTATAACTCACATATTACATTAAATTGTATTAATTGTAACTATTCAAATTGTACTAATCATAAGTATAATTATAAGTTTAAAAAATAATCTGGTCGTAGTTGAACATGTGTTTTCCACATGCGAGAGAGCTGCTGCTTGACAGAAACCAGCTTTGTAAGCACAACACTTCTCTTAAAAACGACCAGACAGGAATCAGGTATCAGGCTAATTATACACTGAAGTGTGGAATCAGCATGCAGTTCAATCGCATCATAATAACAATTTCATGTCTGCCCTGCGGCCCCATGCTCTGTCCTAAGGCTATGCCACTTGTAGACCTACTTTGATGTGAAAATGATCGAAAAGCTGACTTCACTTTTTCCCCCTTCTTAAATAGCGCTGCTCATTAGCATACGAGTGTGTCTGTAGCTATAATCACAAAGTTGTGCTGGTGTGGATCTCTCGCACAGATGAGCGACCTGTCCCTTGTTGTGGTAGTAAATGAGCCTGGTGCTTTGCTGTGACACTGCTCTGCCTCCTGCAGCAGCCTGGCACCGCGGGTTAGACTGCCACGTCCCCTCCAGCTGCTCATAATGTGTTCTTTTTTCCTTCCTGTCTCTCCCTTTCTCCCTGCGCTTTATTCTTGCTCTGTTTCTGTAATGAGAAATTTGGCAGATCCCATCTCTTTAGTGGCTCTTTTTGAGCTCAGTGAGGGGTAGAGGGGCGCCTCGTGTTTTTGCCTTGTTTACAAGTGACAGCGTTATTATTCTCGTAAGGGTTCTGTTTCTTATCGCTCTGTAGTGCCGTGTGCGCTCCTTCCCTGCCAGCTCTTTTCTCCCCTCTTATTGACACTTGCCTGAAAAAAATGCATTAATTCTGCAGTTGAAAGTATGTACGCTGGTGTCTGGAGCAGTGTTTTCTTGAAGTTGATTAATGATAGAAGCCGATGCGAGGTCGTCCTCCTGAGACCCGCCTCGTAGGTTGTGCATGTTAATGAGCAGGAAGGGGAACACACAGCGCGCCACCAGGAGGCTGACGACTCAACAGTCCATTCTGTGGCCGTCACCATCGCACGTTGCTAATCTAACTCATTTATCAATTCTAAGTGAATACCCTGTTGTCGCTTGCCACAAAAATAAAATGCCTGCAGCTTTACGGGGATTGGAAGAGCTCAAAAGGAAGCTGAAATTATCATCAGCACCAGTGAGGCCTCCACTCGGAGCCAGACATTTGTTTTTGTTCCCCTGTTTCCTCTTTATAAACAGAAAGGCCCAGGTCTGGAGCTCAGTGCACAGTCTGCTTTCAGGTTATTAATGTTTACAGTGCAGAGTTGGCAACATTTGTCAAATAGACATTTTAGTTTTTATATTAGTGCGGCAGATTAAGCCAATTTTTTACCATATTGTTCACTTTCTATACAACTTATTTCGAAAAGAAATTGTTACAAGAAGGTCTCTAAATATTGCATATACCTTAAATCAGCTAGTTAATAAAGTTTGATACATTTTTACTGGTTGTATAAACCAATTCGCAATCATGTATGTACGTATATGTGCTGTTTGTTTTTTTACATTTGGTTCTAGAACATTGGATTTATTTACAGTATTAATATTCACATACAAACTCCTATTTCACACTAAAATGCTGTTTATTAATCTGAAAATTGACATTAACATATTGTTGGTGGATCTATATGATTTTGCCACACTTCTTTTTTGTTGTTCCGTCTCTGTGTCGTGTTTGTTGTTCAATGAATCAATGAAATCAATAAAAATACAGTTTAAACTAATTGCTGTGTCTGTTGCAGGCACCATATCAGCGTTAAGGAGGAACCACTGGACCCTGATGACCATGAAGGCCCGTTGTCCCTAGTAACGACTGCCAACCACAGTCCGGACTTCGACCACCACAGGGACTACGACGACGAGCCGGGACACGAGGACATGCTGTAGAGGCACCTGCCGTCTGTCCGACCTGCCCAGGACACTGTATCAGAGCAGGACAGGAACAGAACTGCAGTCTCCAAGAAACTCTTTTTGTGCCATTAGAGAGAGACCTATGACAGCCCCAAGATGGCTTTGTTTTTTTGATTAATTTCTTATGTTTTTATTTTGTACACATGGACATATTTTGGTACGGGCAGTGATCAGAATTGCCCCTTGTGAAATTGCCCCTCTTGCCACGCAGCCAAAGACGGACTGCTGCACCGCTGGACTGCAAAGGGGTGTCACGTCTCCCCCACCTTTCTTCTTTTTTTTTTTTTTTTTCTCTCTCTCTCTCGCTCAAGAGAGAATTGAGTGACATTTAATTTACACCAAGAGGGAGAGCAAGTGTGTATTCATTGTCACTGCCTTCAACACTTCTCATTGGTTTGATTCCATATTGGGTGGGAGGGGTGTTTCTTTATTTTTGGGTTTTTCTACTCTCGGAGGTTGGTTATACTGTACAAGATATAATTTGCGTCTGTTTTCTGTCGTTCATGCTGTTGTTATCAATGTGGCATCCTTTTATTTTATTCTTTTATTTTTTTTGTGTTGTGTCTTGAAACGAATCAGACCTCATGCCCCTGCTGTGGAGATTCAGTGGTCAGCACTTGATAATGAATGTTGATTTCTTTATTCTTACTTGTTGTCTTTGAAAGAAAAAAAAAACAAAAAAAACGAAAGAAAATGTAATCGAATGTCACGTACCAACTAGTATTTTCTCAAGTCATCGCTCTGACACCACCTGCACCTCGCCCTCCCACTCGCAAAAGTCCGCAGGCGATGCACTACCCCGTAATGAAGGCTCTCTCCACGCATCAATGAAGTTTAATTTAAGATGCCAATGAATGACAGAGAAATCATGCAGGTTATGATTTATCCTTATGAAATTGTACTCTAAAACAGCCCCCCTCCACGGCAGAGCGTGTCGAGCTGCAACACAATTTCTGATCACTGTCTAAGTCTAGGCTTTTTTTAAAGACTAAAAAAATCTATGGAAATGTCAGGTATAATGATTTAGACCAGCTAATTATGATTCTGGAAACGCAACAGTTAATCAAACTAGTTTCTTGTATGCTTTGATGTGACTGGGTCGAGGCCGTGCATTCCCTTTGTCTGATGTTTTTTTTTTTTTGTTTAGTTTTTTTTCACATCTCATGCATGGATATTTTGTGTTATTAACTGTACAAAGATGAAATGCTCATTTTACTTTGCAGAAGTAAAACGCCAAATAACTGCGATAAGAAAAGACCAGAATATTGCACATTCCAGCCAAAACTTAGAGTACATGCCATTGAAAGCCTGGTCTACTGGTGTACTATATTACTGCAAACCTTTTAATATAGAAAAAAATGTAAGTACAGCAATTGTTAGAATAAAGTAAAAATAAATATGAAATTAGGGGGCGCGCACGGTGGCAGAGCGGCTAGAGCTTCTGCCCCTCAACAAGGAGATCGTGGGTTTGATTTCCGGACCAGACGAACATCACACGATCTCTCTGGGTGGAGTCTGCATGTCCTCCCCGTGTTACCGTGGGTTCTCTCCGGGTTCTCCAGCTTCCTCCCACCATCCAAACACATGACTGTGTTCAGGTTAATTGATAACTCTAAATTGCCTGTAGTGAATGAATGTGAGAGTGAATGGTTGTCTGTCCTTGTCTGTCTATGTGTCAGCCCTGTGAGTTGGCCACTGTCCAGGGTGTACCCCACCTAAGGCCCAAAGTCACTGGGATAGGCTCCAGTCACCCGCAACCCCTAACGGGAACAAGGGGTAGAAAATGAATGAATACATATAAAATTAGTATAGAATGTACATTTGCAACAACAAAAAGTACACTTTTAGACATGGCTTCAGAGTTCTGTTCATCCAAAAGTAAAATCATGATAGATCACAATCCAAGACCACAATTCCTAGACTGCAATCAACCACTTTTTCCTTATTTATTACTTTGAGTATTTTTATATTTTTATTGTTGATGTTTTTGGAATAGCTGTGACTACCAAAGATTATGTCTGTACTGCAATAGCAGATTAGGCCAAATATATCTGGTCCATTGGATGTGTCAGTCGCTGTGTGGAGCCAATGATGAGGTGGTGGAAAGAGCTTCTCAAATGTTCTCATTAGTTTTGTTAAAACCAAAAGGAGGGTCTGACTGGGACAGGGCAGCTGTACCAATGTTTAGAGTGACCAAAAGTGAAAATAGTCTGCTAACAGTTGACAAACAAAATTATGACCAAATTCCACAAAATTAGTTTTTGATCAACTAGCAATTAACGGGAAACGTTATAATGTTTCAGTGTTGGTAATTTGCTTCTTTTAATTAGACATGAATCAGTCTATTCATTCCTTTTTTTATCTTTTAAATGATTTTGTTATGGTAGGAAATTGTATTTCGCACTGGCCTCAAAAACTGCCTCAGAAATATTTATTTATGGATTGGACCTGGTTGGTTCTGTATTCATGAAACACAATTTAGATCACAACAAACAATAGACTAAATTGTGACCAGTTCCTCATCTTTGAGATGAAGAGTTTAACGTTTTCACCCAAAGCCTAGATGTTTCGACAAAGTTACACTTGGACCAGTTTTGATTCTGGATAGTTCAGGTTCAGACGTATGTCTTTACTGGGAATGCAGCCAACAACTTTGCAGCCAATCAACATTTTTTGTTGTTTGTCACTCTAAAAACACTCCTGTCCATTATTTATCCTTACGGTTAGATAGATCTTTATTTTTACTCCTTAGGTAAAGACTCTTGTAGTTTTCAGAGGCAGTTGAGGCAGGCAGAGAGGGGCGGAACAGTTGTAGCCGGGGCAGGACCGTGAGAACAGGGGCGAGCTCTTCCCCAAACCTCGCTTAGATCCTGGGGCAGGAGGCGCTGGTCGAGTCCAAACATTCTCAGCATGTGCAGCCTGACGTTACTAAAGATAACAGCATGAGAAAACGGTTAGCGTGCATACCTCAGTTCAAACCTATAGGGAATGACTCAATTAAGCAAGAAAAAGAACATTTCACTCACTTGCACTTAGCTGTATGTATTGCATGTGTAGTCAAATTCAAATCTCAGGCTTTTTGTTGACACGCTGTATCCTGTCCCACTAGGTTGTTTTGGAGGGTTGTACATACATGTCTGCATTGTCTTCTCCTGTCGTCTCTCTTTCTGTCTTTTTTTATCTGAAAATACATTTGTGTTATGATGTTTGCTTATGCCTTTGTATTACCTGAAATAGCTATGAGAAAAACTACTGTATGTATTGGAAATAGCAAACTGTGCTGCAAATGTATTTTACTTAGCTATCTTTAAGCAGACTTGTGGGGGAGCGGGGCTGGGGCAGCGGGCCTGGGGCAGCTGTAATATAGACAGATTTTCTCTGTTTTCACTGACCGAAGCATTTTGTATAGATTTTCATTTTCTGTTTTGATACTTCCTTTTAAAGGTCTAAGCACTGCCTTCTGACGGCTGTGTGTTATAAGTGCGTCTCAATGATGATTGAGATTTCTTGCATGACTTATCCCAGGGTCACAGCAGAACAGGGGTTTAAGTGGTCAGTAATAATATAAGGGTGTAACATTCTACTATTTTATATGAAATAAATAGGAAAATGAAGAAAAATATGCAGTGCCAAGATGTAAAGAATATTGTTAAACATTGTTTTTGTTCTCTTGGAGAGTTCCCTCTTTTATGCATCAAAGATGTGTCATCCATGCCACAGCTGTAGTTCATAATGTTTCTTTTTTGACTTTGGGGTCATTGTAAATGAGTCCTATCAAGCACAGCAAAATCTGCGGAGCACAGGTCAAAGGTCAAGACATGGATGCATCATGAGAACTGGATTCCATACTCAATCTAGTGGCTATTGACAGAATATGGGGAAAGACACTACATTCCATAGAATATAGATCAAAAAGAAAAATCTTACAAAATATCACACATGTTTACAGTCACATTTTTCTCCCATGCAGCTTATTTCACTTGCTAAATTTCAAGTCTTGTCCAAGAACAGCAATAAAAATCCCAAATCATATATGATAGTGTATCTAAATCTAAATTCAGGAATGTTCCCACCGCCTGATGTTTCCGACTCTTATCCAGATCTTATAGTCCATACATGGTGCAGAGTCACATGGTGATAGAGGTGTGTCTGCTGGACCAGAGGCTCCGCCCACACCTCTACTGCACCATCAACTGTCCCTGGTCCCTCATCCACAGAGTGGTTCATAATGCGGGGGGAGGGGTCTTTCACGCCAGAGTGTATCATTCTTCTTGTTTTGTTTTTGAAGATGTACTGTTTTTTTCTGCAGTTTTTTATTGAGAATTCTGATACTCATCACCACCATCTTTATCATTCCTGGTGCGTCTGAAGCAGAGCATTCGAAACATGCAATAAAATGCTGGTTGATCAGATATCTGGTGTCTTGGGATTTTTTTATTCCTATACAACAGAGAAATATGATTTTTATGCAGAAACAAATTACTATAAAATGTTTTCACTGCTTTACCTGTGTATATATAACTTTCTATCAAGTAAATAATGTACAAGTAGAAAATTATAGAGCTTTAACTTAAGTGGAAGAGTGCAAGCTGTGGTTAAAAAGGGTTTGTACTTCCATGAAGGAGGGTTCCTCCCTCAACAGTTTGAATGAATTTCAATTCTACAATAGAGGATAATAGTGTTGCTGGTGGTGCAGTGGTTTAAGTCGTTGCACGTGTGTTGTTGCTACCACCTGAGTTTGATTCTCGGCCTTGACCATCTGTCTATATACAGTCCCGATCAAAAGGACAAAATGGGACAAAAGTCATTATGCACGGTTGGATCTGAACAAGGTTCCAAATAAAGCTTTACTATGCAACAAGAAATGGGAGACCAAAAAAAAAGTTTAAGTAAACATTTTATTGAAAACAATTAGACTGAAAAAGTTTAGGACCACATGCCTTTAAAAGCCCAAATCTGTGCAAAATTGCAGATTCTGTCATTTTTTCGTTCAGGTATTCACACTGTCATGATGTTCTGATGGCAAAAGGCAGAAAAAACATTCTCTTTTTGAGCGTGATCGGATTGTTGAGCTGCACAAGCAGGGCCTCTTGCAGTGCGCCATCGCTGCTGAGGTGAACGCAATAAGACATTTGGAATTTCTTAAGCGATCTTAAGAGTGGAAGAACCAAAAAAGCACAGAGCCAGAGAATCTGATTGGCTGTCTGTCAAGACACTGGACGATCCTCGACCTAAATTAAGGCTGTTATCGGTGCCGACTACAGCCCAATAACCATCAGATGCATCTGCAACTGAACAGCTTCAAAAACAAAAAACATCTTCAAAGGCCTCGTCTCCTGAAACATCACAGAACTAAAGCACTAAACATGGGAAATTGAAAGGTGGAAGAAAGTTTTATTCTCTGATGAGAAAAAATGTAACCTTGATGGTTCTGATGATTTCCAACGTTACTGGAACGACAAGCAGATCCACCTGAGATGTTTTCTACGTGCCACAGGGAGGGGGCGCCATGATGATCTGGGGTGCTTTTTCCTTCCGTGGAACAATGGAGCTCCAGGCGTCAAAGGGCCGCTGGCTCTGTGTTGGCCCTTTTCAACAGGACAACGCTACAGTTCACAAAGCCCAAGGACAGAGGACTTCTTCCATAAGAACAGCATCACTCTTTTGGACCATCCTGTGTGTTCCCCTGTTCTAAATCCAACTGAGAACCTTTGGGGATGGATGGCAAGAGAAGTTTACAAAAATGGAGAACAGCTGTCCCTTCATTGGAGAAATGTTTCCACTCACCTCCTGGAAACGCTTGCATCGCAATGCATGCCGCAACTAATTTTTGAATTGATCAACAATAACAGTGGCGCTAATCATTACTAGTTAATAGTTATTAGTTAATGTTTGGGGCTTCGATTTCTGTTTTGAGGTTGTTGGTTTTTTTGGTGTAGTCTTAGACGTTTGATCAGCCTATTTCAGTTTAATTGTTGTTGTCTCCCTCCCATTTCTTGTTGCATATTAAAGCTCTACTTGGAACCTTGTTAAGATCCAACCATCCAAAATGTGACTTTTGTCAATTTTTCAACTGGACTTAAACTTTTGATCGGGACGATATAAAGCCTCTATTTCCACCTTTCACACTAAAGTTGCCATGTCTAATAAAGCCTTTGGGCCAGAAAATCTTTTTTTTTTTTTTTTTTTTTTTTTTTTTTTTTAAGAATATTAAATTGATGACTAACAAAGTTATGTATCTATAATTACATTTAGTATTGCATAAAAACAAGTAATAGTGAAATATAAATCTGTATTAGATTGTCTTTATTTTGAGTCAAAAGGCTGAACACAGCTCTTGTTTGTCGCCTTCATCTTGCACTCAGTACTAAATGATCTTGTAATTAAAAAGAGACAGATAAACGGCCTTCCTTACAGCAATTTAGGTAACTGCATTTGATCAGCTATAAATTGTTGAAGCATTAAAATCATAGAAATAATAGCAGTATGGATTTGGTGACGAGGCTAATGCTGCACCAGTGCCACATGTTTTTATGATGAGGACGCAGGTCACACTGGCCACTAAACACCAGGCAGAGATCAGGCCTAAGCACTTTTAATCTTGTGAAACAAGCAATTACAAACAGTTGCATTGATTTGTTAAAAAGCTTTAGGTGACATAAATCGTCTGGTGCAGAGCTTCTCGCTTCTAAACATAAATGTCACAAGTGTTATTAATTAAGGCCTTTGAGAGACAAGATTTAATGGAAACAATATAAAATCATAAGCAGTCTTTCCGCAGGCTGTATTTCAGAGGATTCATGCCGAGCGGCCTTGTTGTTCTGACACTGATGGCACAGCGAACACACTCTAATGGAAGCTGTTTGTGTCCAATCACATAAATTCATCACAACTCCACACAGGCATTAACATGTGATATGATTAGACTCCATAAAGGTGTATGAAATATTAATGAGGCCATGGATATACTGAGCAGTGACAGGACCAGCCCATAGCAGCTGTATGCTAAATCATATACTGACGACATGCAGTGTTTAGGCCCAATGATCACTCACTTTATTCTACACATACACACTTGAAAACTATCTCCTAACAAAAAATAAAACAAATAATATGGAAAGTTAAATCATCACCATAGACAAATCCTCCAGTTAGGTATACTCCTGACAAGGGGTCAAGTGAATTGGCAGAGCAGGGCTGTTTTGTCCAAAAGCCCCTGATATTTTTGAGATAACACTTAGTAATTACAAAAATAGTAGTCTTTTTTTTGTGAAAACTCAGGTGCATCAGGGCCACGTGGGAAATGTTACTACTGAGTTTTGTTTTACAGCTGTTTGGCTACCAATAGAATTTTATTTGCTAAAAATCTGCCTCATATTTACAGAGAAAGATGCAAAAAAAATTGAATGAAGCTACAAGTAATGCAGTCGAAAATGATTCAATGTGAAGCAGCACTCACTGCGGAGTTAGACCAATTCTTACCAAAATGTGTTATGAATAGGCCTTCAACGTAAAACGGAAGCTCAGATGTCCTGAGTAGAGTTTGCAGCCTGGTTACTGGAGTCTCTGTCCTCAGTGCAATGTGAGGCAGGAGAGTGAAGAGCGCTAGAGCTGGAGCAGTGCCCAAACTCAGAAGGCCACAAAACACATCCAGTCACATCCGGTGAATGCGTTATGAGCTGCTAAAATATACACCTAAACTTCACCAACATAATGGAAAATACATTTAAGCCTGTCAAAAATATTCTGGGGGAGGACCAGCAGAAATGTTATTACTTTGCTTGGAATGTTCAACAGTATAGCATTAAGCCCTTTTTCTGCAATTATTCCTCAATTACAGGTGTAAATCTTGAAAAACACGTATGTGCTCACCTCCCCACAGATCAGGGGTCTCATTTGTAGAACTTTATGTGGAATTCTTAGTAAAAGTGTATGTACAGACAAAACATTGCTACAAACTTGCTCGCTAGTCTGTTTGAGCTCAGATTACTGTAATAGGTGTTTAAGAACCACAGGTAAGCTTTAATAACAAAGCAAGTCAGTCAGTCTGAGTCCAACAGCCCTAAGGCAGCTTTTATTTACAATAAAAGAAACAAACTGGACTGCATTTGAAACGAATCGAATGGTTGCATTGGTGGGGCTCCACTTTAAAGCTGGGGTAGGAGAGGCATGCTACCAGTGAAAAAAACAAACAAGATTAAAACAAACAAATCCATTTCCATAACAGAAAACACCCAATAACACGAGCCACCACAATAACTAGAAAGAAAGTCACCCTCTAACATGAGCTTCCATCCTCCTTAGCCACCGGACCTACACCAGCTACAAATAGATTAGAATATCACTGAATGAAATGTACAATTTAAACACTAATAAACGGCAACCAGCGTGAGCCTGTGAGCACAGCACAGTTAGCATTACTCTTAAAATACATTTACAATAAAATCAAAGTTAAAAGCATACCATGACATGAACGCCTGCACTGTTAGGATCCTTAAAATAGCACAATACAAAAGCACAAATAAGTATTTTTCACAAGCTGTTAAAACATTACAAATAAAACACTGCTCGGCTCACCAGAAACCACCATGTGCACTGGCCTGTTCAGGTCACCTCTGACCTTTAAAGTCTGTCATGTGACTCACTCACATGACCAAGCTGACCCTGCCATATTACCTTCTTCAATGTCTCAGAAAACCTAAAAGCGCAAAATCAAGAGTTTTTGAATGCTCAATTATGTGTAAAGTTGTTTTTTATAGATCACAAACTGAATATATAAAGTCAAGCATATTTTTTGTACATACACACGCTTCATAAATAAGAACCCTGACCTGTAACTTGGCCTGTAAATGGTGTCACCTGCTTGTCTTCTTTACGTTTAATGCAATACTGGAACATCCCCGCAATTAACATTTGTTATGCTAATCACAATTACAACATTTTTAATTTGTTACCAAACACGGATTACTTCCACAAATGTTTGAACTGTATGCATTATCCAACCTGCTGCATCTGCCCCTCTATTTATCACTACCAGATACAAAAACAAATGGGCTTCTGCCTTGATTGTAATTACAGACAGACGCAGCCTCATCCATTCTGCTCCCGCTTACACTCTGATCTGGCAAACTCCCAACATGGAGACAATTAACATTCCCACTGTTTGCTATTCGTGGTTTGATGTCAGAATTTGTTTATTAAGACCGGCTGCGGGCGCTGCTGTGCAATCGACCTGCTTGTAATTAGATCCCAATTATTTGTCTATTTCGGATATTGTAAACCGAGCACTTAGCACATCAGTTAAATTGACAGAGTGTGCCGCATGGTTTGCTCCGTAATTAAAACGTGTTGTGTTAATTAGATGATGACCACTTTATTCCGGGGGGGCGCTCTTGTGTCGAAGCGGGGGCCCTCCTGAGCTGTTTGCATGGAGAGTTTAGCCAGACGCTTCCCCTAATGAGGCCTTGTTTTGTTTCAATTACCACATGCTGTTCAAAAGACATGGCTCGCTGGCCCGCCAACACAAGAATACACACAACAGCAAACACAGTCAGCCCGGGATCCAGCCAACCTGCAGCTGCAGCGCTAATACAAGGCTCGCTTTCAAAGAGAGGCCAGGCAATTAAAACACACAGAGCAAAAGGAAGATGAAAGTATAAAGGTGCTTATCACATCAGTTAGCAGGGCCCCGCGTTGGGCGCCAATGCTAATTACACTCATTGGGTAAATAGGCGAGATGCTCAGATGTCTCCTTCGCCTGGAAACGGAGGGGAGAGGGCGGGCATCCACTCACACCCCACTGAAGCAGAAGACATGCACAATGAGGGAGGCTCGCTGGTTTAAAACACCTTTATATTTGTATTTCTACTGGAATTAATTACCACGATCTAACACTGTTTCAGTTCTGTTTCATTCCCAAATGTTTAAATTATGAATAGCGATACAGTTTTTCTCAAGCGCAAAAAAAGCACTATGTAGCTTTTCTCGTGGGGAGTTCACAACTTGTTCGTCTCCATGGAGATATTGCTTGGTTTGGAATGTTCCACAGTATGGCATTACATTTATCAAGCTTTCATTTGTTCATTTACAAGGGGTTTTGTTGCTAAAAATACCTTGAGAAACATACATTCTTACTCTCCTCAGACATGACCTTGTGCATAGCAACCGTTAACACAATAACGACCGATAACCTGAAAACGTTGGGCAATTTGAAATGTAATAAGGCCATAACGTATGGAAACGTAGAACTGTTATGTGTCAGTGTGGAGTACATATTATTTTCAAGCTTTCTCGTTTAAACGTAGTATCACGTTAAAATGAGAACACTTTCACGTTATAACGACTTTGTTTTCTCATTTTAATGAGAACACTTTCACGTTATGGCAACATTGTTTTCTCATTTTAACGACTTTATTTTCTCGTTTTAACAAGAACATATTTTGCTCAAATCCATTGTTAGAGAGGGGAAGTTTAAGCCAGAGGCTCGATCTGCTCACAATCTGCACGGGAAAAGCTGGCTTTTCATTTTGCTTATGATTAGTGACACATACACGCACGCACATACACAAACACACACACACATACACACACATACACTCACCTTGTGGGCATAGGTCTAGTATAATAAGCTCCAGGCCTATCTTTTCGATACACAGACAAGAACACGGGAACCAGACCTCCAGAGAGGTGATCATGCGGTTGTGCCTCGTCTCTTATTCTTGTTGGGACTATACTTTTTCTCCAATTGTGTGTACTTTAAAAGGACAGGGTTCTGATGGAGGTTGCCACGAGTGCGCACGAGTGGAGGTTTGAACTGAGGTGCGGAGGCACCACAGAGATGGACTCGATGGAAAACTCATCTTACACTGACAGTTGGCCTAAAGAAGAGTGCTACTGTGGATGACAGGAACAATAGTGCTGCAGAGTCACGACAACGGGAAGATGACACATGTCGCGGTTTGCACATGCGAGAGGTAATCCAAGACTGGCACATCATTTCATCCATGCTTGGAGTACTTTTTCCGCTGTAAAGACTTTAAAAGATTGCAGCAGATCGAGCTTCTACCTTAGAGACTTCCCCACTCTAACAATGAATTTGAGCAAATATGTTCTCGTTAAAACAAGATAATAAAGTCGTCAAAACGAGAAAATAGTCATAAAAAAACAAAACAACATCCTTAAAACAACAAAATAAAGTTGATAAAACGAGAAAAAAGTTGTTATAACATGAAAGTGTTCTCGTGTTAACATGGTACTTTTTCGTTTAAACGAGAAAGCCAGAAAGTAATATGTACTTCACATTAACAATTCTACATTTCCATAATAACGTAATAACATTCCAAAAAAGAAATAACTGTGATGAGCCAATAATGTGATAACACCTTGCTGATCACGTAAAAAGTTTGACATTATTAGCCTGACAAGGGAAATATAACTGCACCCAATAATGTAATAGCACTGCAAAATTACTGCATTTACTATAATTACCATGTTTTTGGTGGTTTTGTTTATTTTATTTATTTATTTTTTCAAATAGCTCTAATGATAATATGATGGTAAATGCGTTGACTGTTGTTACGGTATTGCTTATATCACGTTACTGGCCTTTATTGCGTTATTGGTCGGTATTATGTTACTGACCATTATTATATACTGATAAGGTATTATTATTACGTTATCGGTTATCGGTTGCTACAGACCTTTAACTGAGCCTGGTTGTGTCATCTTCAGACAAACTCTTACAGTCATTCACCAATACCATTCTGTATTGGCTCTGATACAGCATGAGAACATTTGTCTAGTATTTTTTTGAAACATTTGTATTTGCTTTTCATTTATTTCAAACAAGCAATCATTTTCACATTCTTACAAAATAAAAAAATAACACAAGAAACAGCTGCTATTTACATAAAAGGTTTATACAATCTGTAAATTGTCTAACGTATACAAACCCCAAAGCACCTCCATTGAACTCATGCAATATCCATCTTTATCTTCACCATCCATAATTGTTCTGTTCTTTCTGTTGCACCCGCCTCACTCATGCAGAAATATGGCTTATATGGATTTTGTTAGATGGATGCAAAAATCACAGTAGCATTTAAACACGCCCCGGCTGTATTTACCCGCTGAACCTACTGACTTTACACTGATGCTCCTCTAATCTGAATGAGTGGCATGCTAATTCCACCGACACTGCCATTCAAAAACACAAACACACACATGTTGGTTTTAGAAGCTGGGGGGACCTGCCGGAGTGAATTTCAAGTGCTTATTCAAATATTTCATTAAAATGTAAATTTCTACAACAGCCGACGTGGAGCTGTGCACAAGGCATGACTTCAGAAGTTATGAAGTTATAGTGTTTTCTGCCTGATGCCAATTAGGTGTGGGGGAGGAGAGGACGGGGGTGCCACTGTGTCCGCTGTTTTATCACAACACAGCAGCGAAGTGTGTGCAACAGGAGCGAGTTATCGACAGCTCGGGCAGAGGGAAAACATGAGGAATCCAATCAATGCTCTTATCTGCAGCAAGAGCTAATGAAGAGATGGAATTAAAGCAAAGAAGGAAGGGACATGCAAATGAACGACACAGGACTCTACAGCTACACTGCTGTATCTAACTCTGAGAGGCAACTGACAACAGGCAGGAAACCCAGCGACCATGTTTGCTTGTTTCTACAATCACTTTTCAAATGACACCATCAAATTATAAATTATGACCGATTTATTATGACTAACAGAGAGCAAAGATAGTTTTCTCTTAAATTATCAGTCAATTTAGTTTACCTCAAAACCAAAATCCTCCTAAAGGGATGAATGTACAGTAAAAACTTATTTCTATTGTTTGTATACAGCACGGACAAATGGTTTTCATTTCAGTATCTTACTTCCAGCTCCACTTTATAAAGTGTAAGAGCTATGTTTTTATTTATTTTTTGGTTCATTATTGTTCAGAATAATGTTAAATTTAACACACATTCAAGATTAATTAAAAATGGCACCCTATTGATCCCTATGGCGTGTGCTCATTGGCGCATGATGCCAAAAAAGTTGTTTTCTTCTATATCGATGGACTATGGGAATGTGACGTCACCCATAGCGTTTGGCTCCAGCCAAATGAAGCCAATCGCGGCTAACAGTTATAGCGGCTAAAGTGGAGCCAGACTCCATATTTGGAAATCCGAGTGTGTATCGTGGCAACCACACGGACTAATAAGGAGTGAGGTTGTTAACGGTTTCCGCCCTTCGGTGGGAGAGCGGCAACGTGCGGCACTAGCTATCGATCAAACCTGTTGCTAACGTGAGCAAAACCGGCTCCTGGAAAAGGAAGCACGTGTTTGGTCAGTTATTATTTACAATAACTTGATTTATGAACAATCTACTGAGAGAAAAAACACTAGGATCATGTAGAGTGTGTCAAAACAGACATTTTAGTTCCAGATGGTGAGTTTGACAGAAGCAGTTACAGAGTAAAGGGCACCAATGTCCCAACAGAAAGTCAATGGCAGATCTGCTCGATGGAGCTGGTACAGTCTCCATGGATACATGGTAATTGTCTTCTTCATATTAGATCATATGTGAAAGGGTCTCAAATGAAATAAAATACAACTTACAGGTATCTCTAGTCTAGCCATGTCCACATGCTTCTGTTTCTATTGTCCGACGTGCTCGTTCAAGTAGCTCGCACATGTTTAGTGACACGTCACTTAATATAAAAACGATAATGTCAGTGATTTTAGAAACGGTTAAAAAGAACATTTCCTTCTATTTTCTTTTCATACTGAAAATAATTAGGTACTATTTGTAATTTTAATATGCAGGGCAAGAGGCTGCAATACCTCGCACGGCCACTAATCAATTTGGCTCGCGGAAACAGTTCATTTACAGTAATCCATCCATGGGTGTTACATGTGGTTGAGTGGTTGTCAGTCGTCATTTTCATAGATTGTGATGTTTGGAGGCTCAGCCAACTCTCCCAAACTGCATTAATGTTAACTTGTGGAATGATACCGGAAAAATGGAATTCAGCCATTTTGTTTACAAATGCTGGAAGGGTCTATTAGTGTAATAGTTATGATAAAAGTGTTTAAGCCTCTTTCACAGTGACCTGTACGAGCAAATCGTTTGTATGGGTTTTACAGGTCGTACGAAACCACAAGCTCGTAGACCTTCGTGAAGGAGAGCAAAATTTCTCACAGCCTTCTTTGTACGTCTGCCTTTCAATAAGAACTCAAGGTGTTCTTGAGAAAACAAAGCCGTACAATGATCGTGGAGTTGTGCACCGTGCAGCTTTGCTAAAGCAGCATTACATCAGTCCTATGATGTAAAGCCGTCAACTTCAAACTGACACTGTTTGTTGCTGCATGTGTAAACTTTGAGGACTTTGGGGAAAGATTATTTGCCTGTTTCTTGGTGAACTGCCTGTCTATTATTTGTAGGCAACAAGACATATTTCATCTAGCTGTTGAATGAGTTTACGTTGGAGCGTGAAGTGGTGACCATTGCTGGCCATTCATTTGTCTGCCTTACTCCATAAATAAAAGCCAGTTGGCCGATGTTGGTTCCAACACTTCGCTGACGGTGCAGCAGACTGGCACATATTTAGCAAACGTATCAAAGCAAGAAGCACGCATTTATCGTTTCACAATAACTCAAGATGATTAATTGATCACTAATTTTTATATTTATGGTCACTAAATATGTTACATATATTTACATATATGTGTCGTGGTCATTTAATTGACTTTAGATCACTTGTGGTTCAGCATGTTTATACCGGTGCCATTCTACAAACTTCAATTGAACTTTAAAACATTCTTACTCGTGTCTTAAGAGAAATGCAGTGGCATTCGTTTCACTCATGACTGACGTAAGAGCTCATTAATAATACGTGATTGTGCTCTTGACGAACACTTACACTCCTACGTCCTCATACGTAGGACGTATGAGGTCTCTGGAGTGGAGTTTTGACGCACAAACACTGTGCGTGGCTTATGTGAGGCATTGATCAAAGGAAGAGGAGCTTCGTAGGCTGTTCGTAGAAAATCTCTGACAAGATCATCGACCTGGATACGAAGGTACACAGTGTAACTCTTCTGAGGGAGAGTCCACCACTTGCTTATGCCTAAAATGTTTCCCAGTATGGCATTTAACTCAATCTCCATATGCACAAGCAGGATTAAAACCTGTAATTGAATAAATGCATAGTTGCCTAGTGCAGCTTTAAGTTTTTGGATGCAGCAGATGGCACAGAAAGTGCTCAGTCTTTGTATTTGCGTATTTCTCCTCTCATTCTAAACTTGCGAGTGCGAGACAAAATGGTTGCAGGTGGTGATGAAAATAAGAGCCATCCATCATTATTTATTAGGCATGAAAAAGATACACAATAATGTAATTTAATCTCTCGGCAGACAATTATTTCCACATATTGATAACGCGATGCGAAAAGTGCCATGAATCCTAATATGATGTTTGCTTTTATTGGTGTATGATACAAGCAGAACAAATAATGTGATTGTGTCAGGCTGAAAATGTGATTATTTGCACAAGCTAACATTATAATGGCAATCTGCTGCCGACATCGCTATCAGATTATTTGGCTGTGCTTAACTAGTTACAATTTGCATTAAGTTATTATGGCTGGATGGCAATAAAAGACAGCACTGTGTGTCTCCTCTCCCCGTTCCACTTTCTCATTGTACAGCTCAAGTCCACCACACCTTTATACTGAGATGAAGCCATTGATATTACAAGATCAGAGGACCAATAAACAGTGAGCTCACTCACATAAACTTGTATTAGAGCTTAGAGGCCAGTGAGGTCAGCAAACTGCACCCTGATGTAGTGAAATCTAATGTAGTGGACTTATGGACAGTACATAACTAATATTAACAAGGGGGTCCATTGTGAGTGAGTGGACTCTGGCTCAACAGAACTCTCTCTGCAAATGGATGTGCATTAGTCCTGGTCACATCTAGCCTGTCCGTCCACAGGAGTGGATCTCTCCTTCACAGTGGTTCTTTTTGAGGTTTCTGTTTTTCCCACATAGTTTTTCTTTGCTAAGAATGAGGGTCTAAAGAGAGTGATGTTCTGATACAGTTATCCATTTGCTTGTTTCCTTTGAATGTTGGTCAATCTGCTTTTCTTTTATTGACCAATGACTGCAACATTGTTCTTCTTACTTTCTGTTGGTCTGTTTTTTGTTTGTTTGTTTTTTTAAGCCCTGTGATATTGTGCTGTACAACAATAAATATAATTGAAAGATTAGTTGACACTGAGCAGAGAGGTTGTGGGTTTGATAGGCTTATTTATGAGCTTTAAATAGGAAGTCTGCATGTGTTACTGTGAGTTCTCTCACTTAAGTATGCCTTGCCTTTGTATGAAATTGTTGTTTGTTGGTCAGTGTAAATGAGAATGGCAGCTACTTCTCTAGCCATCTAACCCAGGGCAGCTTCTGTTTGTTTATGTGACTGATTATTGTATATTTATCCACAACAGTAACTAGCATATACAGTTTCAACCCAAAGGTTTGATAAACTATGCAAATCCCAGCTGTGGAACTGAAAAGCACCTTTCCCATTAAAAAATAAAATACTTTAAATATTTGCATATAGGTTCATGATTAACATTAATGAAGGGGCGCTTGATGTGCGACTGTCAGGCCACATCAGCGCCTCTGTGCTCTGCCCTCCCGTGTGCACCGGTCACATTCACACTGCACCCAACTAATGACCCTGTGTGAAATTAGAGCTCCACACAAGTGTCTTTGTGACATTATGACAATGTTTTATTGATGACTCATTATTAGTAGCTGCGCAGTCAGATGCATAGTCTAATAATAATGCCAGCTTAATTATTCATAGCAAAACCTAATCCATCTCTGCAGAGAATATGTACATATTTTAGTGTCCTATTTGAATTTTCGCAACACACCTAAAAACCATTAGGAACCGGACATAATGACAAATTCAAATGAGAGTTTAAAGAATTTATGGCTCAAGAAGCTCCTTCTGTATATACACTTTGATCAGAGCGTGCACGTGGTAGTAGTGCACGTGGTATTTGTGTACGTAGTAGTTGTGTGCGTAACAGTTGTGCACGAGGTAGTTGTGCACGAAGGAGTAGTGCATGAGGTGATGCTAGTGAGCATGGTGGTAGTGCACGTGGTTAGTCCCCGCTGAGAGGAGAACAGAGCCCACGCAGGGTGAAAGCTGCAGGCAAACCTATAGTTTGAAAGTCATAAATGATCTGTGAATGATTTGTCCTCAAGTCACACAAGCATGAGATAAAATAAGGCCCTTGTGGTGTGGTAATGTTTTTTCAGTTTGTTTTGTTTGCCCAAAGTCTTTATTAGACTGGACAGTGGTAGTGTGAAAGAGGGAAAGATAGGGAAGGAACATTCAGCAAATATCAAGGGCTGGACTCAAACTTATGACACAGCTGTGGTAGCAACCACACTTGTGCAGTGCCCTTATCCACTGCACCACCAACGAAAACAGTATTTTTGACATTTGAGAAAGGACTTGAAGACTTCCCTGACCAAACTGTATCTTTTCTTTCCAACAGAAACATCTTCATTTTCCAGTAGTGAAATTATGAGACTTATCACAATCATTATCCTTTCAATAGCCTTACACACTTGGCAAAATAACAGGAAAAATGCTTGTTGTTGCTACACCGCACATGCCTGTTAAAGCACAAAGCTTGACTTAAACTTTCACATTTCACACCACTGACAAACACAGTCTTGTCTGTGCGTGTCCTGCTGAGCCAGTCAACTTCACACACAAACCCAATGCGATTTTATTCCCCAGTTGTGCAGTTGTTACAGTGTTTGCTGCAAGCCCCAACTGTCACCTCTGTATTTAAACACTCCTGACAAATATGGCGTTTCCTGTGGTGTGCTTCCTGTTCCTCTGTGCTGCTCTTGGCACTATCACTTGTGTGTCTGTGCTAAATGGGGAGCGTCGCTTTTTGTATTTTATGAAATGAACCAGCCGCACGCAGATCAATAGGCCCCCACAGTGAATGCTACCGGCGTCTTATCATGCACTCGCTGCCAATCTGGAGCTAGTGGAGCCTGCACCTCGTCTGGATACACCACTGGTCTTTGAAATTAAAGTTGACGCCGGTAATCCAGGGAAATGGTCCCTCTACTCGCGCTTAACACCGGTTTAGTTTCACCCCAGCTGATGATAAAGGCTGACAGAAATACAGCGCTGCTATCTGCTCGCTGGGGTTGATAGGTTCTGCCAGCTTATCAGGAGAACAGGCAGCTAACCTTCTTGTGTCTGGAACATGGACAAAACCGAGGAGTCAATTTACAAAAGAGCTACGCTGCCTGGATTGTAAATAAAACCATTCTTTCAATCGAGAAGACAAGAAAAGTCAAGAAAAAACAGACGGGGAAAAAAGCAATTTTACCACCTAAATGTCTTGCTTAAAATGGGGCTAAGCGTCAATGATAGAGTGTATTCATGTAAATCCGGCAGAGCACAGCAGCAAGAAATTGACAGGGATCTGGTGGAGCGCGCTGTCTGTAAGGGAGGAATTTACATGGCTAACTAGGGCTTAAACTCCCTCCCCAGAGTTTACCTGTTACAGTTGCTTTGGGCGGGGGCACTGCCATAGTGCGCTCATCGGCCTCACGCTGTCAGTTTCAGAAATGAACTTGTAAACTAGGCATGGCTTATGAGGAAGGAGCTTGGACAAACAGCAAGAGGAGCTTTCAACTCGATCATTTAGTGAATACAATAACTGTGTGAATACTGTTGGTTATGAGCAAATACATATGCAGTAGATCAACATCACAGAAAAATAGCTCACTGTTAAAGTGTATTTTAAGGGGAGAGTCCTGCTTCTACAGGACGAAGATATGAGATAGATGAAAAATCAACACTAAACACTGACACCTTTATTGCAAAGCAATACATGCACGAATCCCTCAAAATACAATGAAGGGGAAACTATTATCCAGCCATATCTGGAAGCCTGTCACGTGTGCAGCAGTTTACGCAGGGATGCCCAGACTTGCCTTTACATGCAAACTTCCTCCAGCTCTTCAAGGGGATCCCAAGGCGTTCCCACGACAGTTTACATCCAGCATGGGACTCCCCACCTACCTGGAGATGGTGATCCGAGAATTATGGCCTCAGATTTGGAGGTGCTGATTATCACCCCAGGTGCTTCATGTGCCACCAGATCTGGTTCTGATGAAGCTGTCTCGTGAATACTCCTATGAACCCTTGAACAACTTATGGAGAGTATAAAATAGTGCAGTGTTCTGCAGCTGCTCCTGAATCCGAGGTATGACTATTGATTGGAATCTCCTTTCCCATACCCTGGAATAGACCTAACCAGTAGGGTTGAAGAGTCTAATCCTCCTATAATTTCAGCTCAACCTCCAATCATCCTTCTTAAAAAGAGGGACAACTGGTCTTCTAATAGGGTTCCCTGAGAACCACACAATGTTGCAGAGATGAGAAAAGCATTATGTCACGGTTAAAAGCTTGTAAAAGCCAATTGTGCATTATTTGTCTCCTTTTAAATCAAGACAGACAGTGTGCACTCTGTGTGATAGTGTTGGAGCAGAATGAACATAGGTGTGAGTGCGTTTTTGAGTAATTGGGATCACATGAATGCGTGTGTTCTTCCGAGGAGAAAGTGCAAGGCTGTTCTTTTGGACAGGATGTGGCTTTGGGCAGTAGCTGCTGGGCTGCACAGCCTGCAGGCTCAAAAAGGAGAGTGCTCTGGGCACTTTAGAATAAGCACAAACTCCGTCTGCTTTGCTCCAAACTCCACCAGTAAATGTACAGCACGCAGCAGAAAGACAGGGGTCTCAAGTCATGTTTCCTCACTCGTGTAGTGATCTGTGAGCTCACATCCTCACATGATTATAACAAAAATGACTGCACTCATTCTATTAATGCACCATCACACAGGAACAGAGTGCATAACCACAGCCATGCTTTTTGGCCTTTCATGCCCTGTATTTTTCCCTTTTTCTAAACAATGATTTTCAGAGCTAGAGCCACTGCCAATAAAATTAATGGGAGACTTGCTGAGTTCATACAGGAAGTGTCCTATTTAAATAAACACATTGTTTCCAAACTAATCCACACCCTATTGTTTACAAACGGGGAACAGTGCTGGGACAGACGGGCCACAGTCACCAGAGCCCCGTCTCGTCAAGGCCAGCCTGCTTGTGTACTCTCAAGAGAATGATCCAACTGTCACCACACACACTTTGATCTTATTCAGGGCAACAGTCTATACAGCTTCTATTCTAAACTCAACTTGTTTTAACTGCAGCTTGGTATGTCAGGGTAGAATAACTGACACACGAAATAACTATAGTGAGAGTGGCTGACAAAACTGACAAATGATGAGATCTGTAGAGGGCCGAAGAGGGCATCCGCCTGATCACACCAAAAATTAAAGTCATAAATCAGAACTTAATGGACATCAGGTTAACAGCGTGACAGTGACACAGGTCACTCCACCTGGACATGGTATTCCCCACCCAAAGTCCACAAATTGGAGGTGAACTTCAATTCATGTAAATTTAAACTTAACTTAAACTAGCTCTTAAACTTAATTTAGTAGAAAATCTTGATTATTTAGATATACTGTGTCTAGTTTTGGAATTGGTCTAACTCAGCAACCAAACAGGATATTTCAGCACGCTATGCCCAGTAAATTTGCCGCTTTAAAAATGCTATTGTTCATTCAGAGTTTTTAGAGGGACCCACACACATGAATCTACTTTGCATGATCAAATTATCATGCCTGATATCAGTAGCTGTTCACCGATGGTCACACTTGTCGCCCCTGCATTGATTTTTGCTTCAAATTCAGCTGGTCACTTATACTCCATTTACATAATGTCCGATGAGGAAAAATTTGTCAGGGTATTGTAATTTCTATCTCCACTCGATGCACTCAGACGGCCTAATACTTCAGTTGGCGAGCACACATTTACATTTCATTCAGTGATTACAGGCTTGTTCATTTTGCCTCGTAAATACGTGGGTACGGACTACAATCTATTTCCAATAAATATTCTACATATGCATCTTCTATTGTGGAGATTTATCAGCAAGTGTTGGGTTGTTAAATACATGTAAGCTTGTACGTTCTTCAGGGATGGATTCTATCTAGTCCTACATTCAAATGTGAGCTTTTGACACCTCATATCTGCTCTACGAATATTAGCATTGGGCTAAAAATGGAGCTGCAGCAGTTGTGGAGGTTTTGTGCCAAGATTAAACACATCACGGAGGAAAAGGTCAGACAAGTGGAAAATGCCTCTATTGTTAGTTTACTCTTGACCGGGGCTGTGAAACGAGCGCTTGACATGTTTGTTCCTAGCTGTTTTGCATAGAAGCCTCTGAGCCTAATAAAGGAACAAAATACTGTGTGTTTTTAGAGGAGCTGACACCCACACAGGCCATTGCACATGACAAATGAACACCAACCACTGTCAAAGCAACGATCTACTCGTGCTGTTATTTCAACATGCTAACACACAGTAATGGCTGGTTAAGTTTGTAACAGTTCTTGAAAAATGTAATTATTATTTTGCAGATTAGCCTTTGTTTGTACATAGTTTCTGTGTTACAGTGTATTAATACATTGATCAGAATATAATGTAGGGATGTTTATCAATCGTGAAACAAATGACATTATTTATGACTATGATCTTACCATATCAAACCAAAGCTCAGAACATTAAAGGTGTACCATGTAACTTTTCAGGTGGGGGTGTGTTATTTGCCTCTGTATTTTTTAAACAGATCAATATCAGTCTGGGCACTGTTTTTATCTCCGTGAGTTCAGATGGGTGTGATTGTCAGGTGGATTAGCCAATCGCATGGTCTGTATCAAAGCAAACATGGCTGCATACGAGGAAAAAAGAAAGGGAAAAATATCACAACATTGTGGATTTATGTAGAATCAAGTTTGATTTTGTTCTAAAATGATTGATTACCCTTGAATGCTTTTGTGTCATATCCATCACGTAAATAAATTAAACTGATTGCACATTACTGTTTGAGTTTAGCTCAAGGCGCTACATAGTGAGTAGTGACCAAAGTCTTCATGTGTATTCTGGATCCCAGGTAAGTGTTTTATTGCTTGAATACATACCTTTTTTGCTCATCTAGATAGGTTTACATTACAAGTTTTCATTCTATGGAGGCAAGCAGGTCGGACTCTCCATCAGAACTGTTATGATAGACCTTTCTTACAATACTTAAGACCACACATCATGCACATCTAGTTGTTTATAAGTTTATGGTCAAAGTCTTGCAAATTCAGATATGAAAACATTTACCAATGTTGCTGTTGCTGTGATAGCAAAAAGGTGCAAAAATGCTGAATTTGATGATAAAGATGATGATTAATACACTCCTCATTTTCATTTATATGAAGAAAAAAAAAGACCAGTTAGCCTCCAAGTTTTCCAGGACAGTGCAAAAATGTTGTGCTGGAAGTCAACATCGGAAAGTGCTGGTAAATTTGGAAAAGCTAACATCCATGTAGATTTGAAGTCTGTGCTCAACCGGAATACCATCGCAACCCACTGAGTCACCATGAACGGCTCCGTCATTACTTTTTAACTGCTTTTTGAGTATAGCAGGTCCGTGTGTTCTCCCAGCCTCTCGTGCACTGGACTTAACTTCTCCTATAACACTGTTGTTTTCTTGTTTGCTTATTCTGGACCTCTTTCACCCATCTATCATGCACAGGGAGAAAAAAAACAACAAAAAACAGCAGACAAATCATAACAATCACACATCACCACAAACCTCTCCTCAACCTTCTGTTTTCCAAGTCACACACACACACACACACACACACACACACACACACACACACACACACACACACACACACACACGCACACATGCACACACACACACACACATAGACTCCGCAGCGTATTCCAATGGACATTTATAGGAAATAAATCAGGAGAATGAATGTAAACCATATGGCACTGGGCGGTTTATTTGTAAAGCTCCGGCATCAAAGCTTTTTCCAGATCACACCATATTAGCTGTGTTTTTCCAGTCGAGCAGAATCAGGAAGGTAACCACAGACTTGCCTTGATGAGAAACACATGAGCAACGCAAGCAGTTCTTTGTAAGCAGACAAGGCATGATCAGAGTGCATCTACTCTAACAACTGTAACTCCATATAGATCTGAATGCTGGATGTGACCATGGGTTGATACTCAAAGCCCCCCCCCATGACCCCCCTCCCCCTTCCACTGCGTCTGCACCTCTCCATGTGGGCCCTCCTGGATGCCTGCGCTGGGTGTGGGCCCAGACTAGGACAGACTAGGACCAGAGCCAAGAGGAAACGCCGATGCCCAAGGTGGACATTTGCTGGGCTGTGTGGATGCAGTAGACCCCCCTCATCCCAAATGTTCTTTTCTCATATTTTGGTCTAGCACATGCGTTCATTTGATTGAACAGCTGAGGTGTGATCAATAATTTATACATATATATTGATAAGTGGTGATGAGACCCCAGAGAGAGTGTGATTAGTGAAGGGCAAGTGCAGTTTTGTTAGGTTAGGTGTGAAGAGAAGTGAGAGATGGAGAGGCTGAGGTGGCTGGTTCTTCTGCAAAGGTATTAAAGGGGAAGTTGTGGCCAGAGAAATTGCTGCAGTGGTGCTGGCTTATGGGAAACGCTGACAATTTTTGACTGACCATTAATAAGGGACTGAAGACTTGCTGCTAGAAGCAAAAATAAAAACTTTACACACAAAATATGATGCATTTTAAAATGAGATAACCAAGAAATAGCCTAAGTGCATTTGTGATTTATAAGTTTGACACAACTTATGGTTACAAATTTGAATTCCTTCAGTCAGAGCTAGAATGAGGGAAAGCTCCAGATAAATGGACTGTAGGCTGGAGTGATCAGAGCCTGCTGTGTGCCATCAGGCAGTTTACCTCAGGAGCAACACACAAGCACTTCCAGGAAAAGAGAGGCAGGGATTCCTGCTGAGGGAAAATGCATCAAAGCGCCTGACTTAAGGCTATAATTAGCCATGGCGTTTGAAACGGGGAAGGATGAGTCTTCAGAGAAATTCTATTGTTTATTTATATACTTATAGTATGTGTGATTACTTTTACATCTTAATGAGGACATTACCAGTCACAGCTCCAACTTTGTTACTCTGTTCCATTGTGTTGTGGGTTTAACTTTATGCGTTGTGAGCACTCACCACTTTGTTATTTATACAGTTGTTTTATGCATGTTTTACTGGGATAGTCAATAGGGATTGACTATCCAAGTGACAATCTAAATAATCTTCAAACCTTTATGAAGAGCAAAATATAAATTCTGCTATTTTGTAATGCAACCGCCTGTATGAGTAAAAAAAAAAAAAAGAAAAGAAGAGAAACCTTTGACAAAATACTAGTTATTTTTTCAGTTTGAAATATATATTTACCCAAACTGCTTCCCATGCCAGCTCTAATGTGGAACTGTTCTTTAACTAAACAAAGGGACATGCATTTTGATTCCAAGCAATCACCATTGAGTTTACTCTGGCCTCTCTGCCCTGTACCTCATCACAACAAGCAGCAGAGAAAGTCATTTGTGTTTGTTGGCTCAGGTTTTGCTGTCTTGAACTTGGACCACCAGTATAACCATAACTGTCAAACATTTAGCTATTCACTATGATGTTATATTTCATGTTTAGTTTGCAAATAATTGTCATCTGCAATATGTCAGGCCAGAAGACCAAATGAGAAGTTCAAGAAAA
This sequence comes from Rhinogobius similis, assembly GCA_019453435.1. NCBI lineage: Eukaryota > Metazoa > Chordata > Actinopteri > Gobiiformes > Gobiidae > Rhinogobius > Rhinogobius similis. The sequence goes on along the minus strand of CM033627.1, from coordinate 22,512,744 downwards.
ACCACACTGCCACATCTGAGAAATGCAATTGCTATAATGCTATTGAGCTCAGTTTTACCCAAGTACACAAACAATGTCCAGAATGGATAATCAGTAATAGTCTGTACAACTTGTTATATTCCTGTGAAGTGCAAATTATTTTTCTGCTTCAAAAGAGCAAAGATGGCAGCCCAATCTGGTGGCCCCAACAGTGGCCAAGGCAAATTGCTGGGTTTACTTCCACTACTAAGAATGGACAACAAATTTTTATACTATCAGGGTTAGGGGTTAGGGTTTGGCTTAGGGTTAGGGGTTAGAATGGACAACATTTACATTCAGAGTATTAAGATGAAAACAACATACAGTACAGTGCTGCTTCATATTTCAATTTGACAGGTGGGGTGAGTAGAAAACTAGAAAACTAGAACTAGAAAACTGTCTGTCTGAAGAGAGGAGCTAACTACACTGAACACAAGCTAGTTGTTTACAGTAAGCCGTGTCTGTTTATTGTTAAGTTTGTTGAACTTTTCTTGGTCTGAACTCTCTCCTGAGTCATTTATAGCATAAACATTCATGCCTGCCTGTTAGCATACTCTGATTAGTCCATATCCTTTTTTTTTTTTTTTTAGGTCTGAGGGTGTGAAGAGGTATAAATTGGTAATAAGTTTAACCTTAGACCTTCATTTCTCTTCAGAGATGAATTGTCCTTCTTGACAAATAATGTCTAATAACGTTAGTTTCCATGTAGTGAACTCCTGTCTTCAGATTTATTATGCCACTAGTTCTTTGTCAGATGAACTGAAGACGCTATGAGTGGAAAAACATTTTCATTTTAAAAACCTGTGTCCAGTTGATTTCATTTCAGTTTTCTTTTTTCCATTTTTGCATATGATTTTGACGTCATGTTATTTGATGGAAAATAAGTGCAAACTATTGCAAATGGGGATTCAGTTTGTATTTAAGGCAAATGGTTAGCTGGACAATAAACTGTAGAAAATGTCACTGTGGGCAAAACCTGTATGCTGATTTCTGAACAAGCTGACTTGATAAAGTACAAATTATCTTCAGATATAAAAATACATTTTTACACTTACTTACTCCTTGAGCTGCTCTTGTAATGATCTTATTTGTACTTAATGTTTGACACACTCAAGAATGTGCGCACTTGGTCTTTCTTTAAATCTCACACTAAAGATGATTTCGCTCCAATCACTTGTCTTTGTGTTTGTCCTCTTAAAGAAGCTCTTTATTCAGTCACCTCTAAATGCTGTCCTTAAGCTCATTGTACCAAACTCTGACCTCCCATTATCCACTGTCCGCAGTAGAGACAAAGAAGAAAACCAGGCCTTCAAAGTCAATCCCACTACCCATATCAATAATTAAATGTGTTTGTATTTCAAAAAGAATATTTAATTCATATCAAAACAACCCATATAAGAAGTTCGATGGATGGCTTTATATCCGTGATGAGAAAAATGGATAAAAGTGATTGCATTTCAGGATTCAAAGGCAAAAAGGAAATAAAAAGTTCAATTAATATTGACACGGTGGATCAGGGCTGCAAACAATTGTGTTATTGTTGTATTGTGTAGATCAAAGAGGATTTTAATAAGGACATTAAAAAATAGATCTGAAAATTCACTCTGATATTCCGCAAACAAATCAATACAGGATGTGCACCGTTCATTGGTCTTTTATTGCAGCTCAGTAGGAACCACCGCGTAATGAACAACAAGAGCGCAGGGCGTGGGGGTCCCGCTGTGTTCAAAGTCACTCATATGCAATGTTCTGCATAATTGAAATAAAGGTAGAACTCTCCGTGGCTTCGGGGGCTCCCAGGCTTCTGCTGTTGTCCAGGAGAAAGACGCGATGTCCAGGTAGGAGCGGTTGGACGTCCATTAAACAATAAAGGTCATAACAGCGCATTTGAAGCGCCAGGCTCCTTGTTTTGAAGCATTCTCAACATCTGTCAAGAACTCAACAGGAGATGGAGAAGCGGCACTGCTGGACCGGAGCGCTGGACATACTGTATGTGTTCATGTCATTTTTGATCTGAAAGGAGGATTTTGAAGGCATCTGGTGGCGATATTGAAGTTGGCAGTTCCTTTATCTGGAGTTGATCCTGTTTCTGGACACAGTTGACTCTAGAGACAAACAGACAATGAGTGAAGTTTTAAAATACTGTGTATTGAATTTGCAGGATGGATGGGTGGGAATGTAAAGGAATAGAATGAGACACAGTTCCCATGGGACAAGAGTAGGGTCCACAAGAATGAGACAAAATAAGATTTTGACTTAATTTGTAATAGGTGCACGGTTCAGCGTCACCATTTTTGTATTTATTTTCTTTTTTTCTGTCATTTATGTTGCACTGCTTTTTGTAACTACAGCATCTCAAGAGCAGTGTTGGCCTTTTTTAGCAAACATAGACCAACCCTAAGAAGGATATTGGTAGAGCAGTAACGGGAGCAGGTTGTAGTGGGCTGACAAATGCAGTCTTATACTTAAAATTACACATACTTAACCATGCAGACTAAAATTGGGAGGGCCATTGTGCCATGGATTAAATGGTTTACTCAGAGCAAAACTGAAAAGCATGACTGACACAGAAATGTTAACCTGATTTGAAAATGTAACTTTATTTCCCGTGGCCTGTGACCACTTACATTTGGTCTGCGCAGATATACTTTAGTACGTCGATAATCTCGAAGAACAATTTGACTGCACAATGTGGTCTTGTAACCCCCTTTTCTTGTCCTTGTCAAACCCCTAAAAAAAATAAAGGGAACTCAAAAATATTTATCTACAACATGTTCATATTCATATTGTTCTTTTTTGTGGTTTTGGACACTACATAGTTTTAGACTTATTTCTTTTTTATTTATTTATTAGCTACATGTTATGTAGCTTTAAACCTATACTATCCTTTTGTTGGAACATTTACTAACACGTGATTAGGCCAGAGCTCTCTTGTACTATATTTTACTGCAATATTAATGTGTATTAGGCCTCTCAGCAGGACAGGCTAAAAGCCCCCTTCTGGACCCCACATCACGAGGGGGGGGGGAATCACTCCACTGGACCCTACTGGAACTGAGAACTAAATACACTGAAGAAAAAAAAAAAAAGTCTTTAGGTGTTATTTCATATAGTGTATCACAAATTTCACTGGTTTTATGTAATTTCTGAGATAACCCATATCAAACTCAATTATAAGTTATGAGAATAACAATGTACAATGTTTTTATACCATCTGTCATTTGTGTAATCTATTTATCATTTGTACATGTAATTCCCATTTGGACATGGCTGAAGTAGATACAAATGTAATTCAGAGTTTCTAACAGAGTTTATATAATGGGATGAAAAAGTAAAGTGTTAATAGCTGCATGTTGTTGACTTGACAAAACTTCTGATTAGATCATAATAAGTTGGACATGCACTCATGTCCATGTATACCCACAGTATTTCCTCACTGCGCACCTTCCTGCTCGGCTCTCATCACTATTGTGCACAGCAGTATACTATAATAAACCTAGTTTGAAGTACATTAACCTGGCTCACAACAATGGTAATGTGCACCCTGAGGGGGAGGCAAGCATTATTGACTTCCTGTTCCTGCAAGGCTTTTCTCCTAACTGTTACCTGAACTCACTTAAAGTTTGCTGGCTCATGTTCAGCAATCAAAGATGAAAAACAGACTAGAATGATTATAAGCATGAATGATGTTTGCAGTAATGAGAGGTTTGGTGTGTTGCACTTGGACAGAAGAAATAATAATTGTGTTGACGTAATGATAACTTTAGTGAGTCAGACAAACTTTTGTTTCAGTAGCCCCCACAAAGGAAGGTTGGCTTTACTGAAAGCAGGGACATTTCAGATTTCAAATTATTAAAATAAAGCATTTAGTGTGCCCATGTAAAAAAGCCTTTTTTAGTTGGCAAATTTGTCTAAAACTGCTGATGTTCCCAAAAGTGTCTTATTAATACAGTGTGCAAAGCAATATCAATGTACTATAATTATGACAAAGGTAACATCCCATAAAGGCACCTATGCAAACTCTATAAAATATAAAAAATACCTGCAAGAAATAAATAAAATATCTTGGAGTGCGTCTAATGAAATGTTGTTTATTTCCCCTATATAATCAAGAAAAAAAAAAAAAAAACTCTTTCCAACTTGCTCCACGTTGAGTCAGATGGTGCCTGTAGTCCCACTCCTCTCCTCATCCCATTTGCTTCTGCCTGTGCCATGTTAAAACAGAAAAAACTCATTTGTCTTGTATTGTTGAAATTTTTATTAATAGCAATTTTTGTCACTCAGGCGCGGCCTCTCTGTAGAAAAACGGAAAACACATGGGCCTTGTACAAATCTATCACTCAAGTTGTCAAAAAAATTTGTTTTCATGCATCATACATGGACCTGGCGTCTGCGGGTGGAGAGGTGGGATCTGGCTGGCTCTAAAACAGAGCACAATGTTCAGTGAAATCATAAACAAATGATTTATTTAAGCAGGCAAAGCGTTATTTACTCCAGTGTGTGTATGCTGTCTCTCCTCTTCCTCTATCCGGGCGCACTGTTAGTTCAGCACATTTAGGGGCTGGGAGCATTAGCAGAGGAAACACAAACACTCCTGACAGGAAGCTCTACCCTGTCATGTAAAGGAAGAAATAGGTAGGCACAAACAACTAAGTGAACAAATTACGCCCATGTGCTGCAAGAAGTGAGGGGAGTGCAAATGTGTAAACGGCTGCCCGAAATGGCGTAAATAGTATGCTCAGTGCAGACTGTCTTGTCACGATGCTCCACGTTCATATGAGGGTGCTTTCTGACTGTTGTCCTATTGACTGCTGCGGTGACTGAACGCCGATTCTATTGATAAAGGACAAAGGTGGCAATCAGCATTATCTGCAACAGAGTCTGCGACGACAAGACATAAGGCACAGACTAAAGGGAGGATCGTTTCAGGGTAGGTGTGTAACTTTAAAAAATATTACATTCAGAGTTTACTTGCTTTAAGGGTGTCACCTTTGAGTCTTGAACTCTATGAAGATACTCAAGCAGCATTTTACCCTCATGTCTATCTCTTTTTGTACATGCCCCATTTGTCTGAATGTCCAGCAAATTTGTCCTTCAATTTTAATAAACGTTCAATATTATATTTCAATCCAATCCTCAACAGTCGGCTCTGTCCCTGTCATCCATCTCCTTGTTATGGCTTTTTTTTGCTGCAGTCAAATGTACATTACATCAGTATCCATCTATTGTTTCCATTGTTGGAATTTTACATATTTGTTTTAAATTCATGTTCAGCTTCTCTAATCCACATTAAACCTTTCTCAATATGAAACGTTCATTCTTTACTCTGCTTTGAGTTAGTTGCTGTTCTCCAGACTTTGACTTGCAGTGCTAGTAGATGTAGGCCAAGGAGTGGGACGATAACTGGTATGAAGGTATACCGTGGTATTAAAATATCATGGTATCAATACTGGGAGGATGGGCTTTCTGACTGAGCTCATTTATTCAACTGTGTCTAAGCAGCACTAAAGCTAAACTGCTTTAAGTCTACAAATAGATAATCTTTGGTTGTAAGGTATAATATGTCACAAATAAAGTAACCAGAATGGAATAGTCTCTGATCTTTTAATCCATGTTTAACCATCTGTTACATAGACTTTTTAATTGTAGGCTCCTTATTTTGTCCTGAATTGCTCAGTGTTTTCCTAAATCTCTCCACAGTGAAATGGGGCATAACAAAGGACCAAAACAGCTTTTTATAGTTGAGAAGTCCCTTGTTTTGTTATGCAGTATAAAACACAGAACTCCACAGTACACCATTATGGTATTTTAGGTCAACGGTCAACTGTGGAAATTTCATACTGTCCCATCCCTAGATGTGGTGCTTTTTCATATGCAGATATCGTTCAATGTAATCATTTATGTTAAACGAGTGTCTCTCTCTCTCTCTAAGTAATTGATTATACAATATTGTACATTCCTTTCACTTGATTTGCAGTTGGCAAACTACAAGTAGCTTGAAATGAGAAACAAAAATCCGTTCAAATCTGCCCTGGTCAACCAGAAACGCCAGTTCTTCTGATGTACTCGACTCCCCTCTGCCCTGCTCCACAAAATATGTGTTCCAGTAGCTGCGGGCCAGGAAGACCAAGTGAAAGTGAACGGTAAGGGGGTTTGAGAACCAGAGGTGGGGTAGGGGTGCCGCGATGCTGGCCGGAGTCCGAGTCCAGGGCAGCAGACTGCCCTGTTCTGTCTCCAGGAGCAGCCCCACATGCTCAGCACAAAGGTGAAGGGGAAACAGGTCAGCTTTTCTTCTTTCTCCTCTGCTGCTCCTACACCTCACAAGAAGCACCAACACACAAAAATGGCCCTTCATTTAAATAAGTACAATAATAAATTACCAAAGGTCTTTTTGGACGTCTTGGATGATTTATATCTTATGTAGTTAACTTCTGTTATGGTCTAAAACCCTGTATGACACTCGTTTACGTCAACAGCTTTGTCCTGATTGTCCAGAGAACCAGTCAGACTCATGTCCAGTCTACAACAGGTACGTCGATGTAATCCCTCATTCGTCCAGGCGTGTTCCATCGTAGAAAAGGTTTCATGCGTAGTCATCCGGACGCTGTTTGAAGATCGAGACATTTCGACTTATATCCAGAAGTCATTGTCAATCTGGTCTGGGAACTCTATCTTATATGCTAACAAGGTAAGAACCAAATAGGTTCGAATGAGGGCACTTCAGGGGCATCTATAATTTAACATTAGCATTAAAACATAATTGCTAATAAAAACAGCTGCAATGTTGATGAATTGGTTGGTGGACTTTATCGTTGGTTGGTTGATGGAATACTTGGTTGGTCAGTTTATTGGTTTGCTCGTTGGTTGGTTTTTTGGTTGGTTTGGTATACTTTTGTGGTACTTGGTGGTAGTGTTTGTATATATATAATTTTGGGTTTGGTGATTCTTGGAGGGGAATCTGTCTTTACATGCGGGGTTGTCACGGCCCTATGTTAACGGCGACTGGTAGTTCATGCGCAGGTAGTGTTTGGTGTGGCTGCATGACGCTCTGTGCTCGTACATCTTGTCACCTGCACTCTTTTCCTTATCTTATTTAAGCAACCATCTATCATACAACACTATATATGCATACATCCTGCTCAAACACGCATGTATCCTGCAGATGTTAACGCATCACTGAGATCCGTCAAGAAACCGGTTACTTTATTTATCTTTGCATATTTGAAGTCCCCGAACAGGATTATGACTCATTTACGTAGAGCATTTGAATTTTAGACATGCTAGGAACTGTGTTGCTCACAAGTTATTTGCTTGAGTTTTAGTTTGTTTGTTTTTTACAAAGAAACGCATGCAGTTTGTGTCATCGCTGCTGATCTAAAACGAGCGAGCAAATGTTCAAATCCATGTGCAATATTTTCCCAGTGCAGTTGAATGCCGTGTTAATCTTTGCCTGTCCTTCCTTGGTGAACCTAATCCAGACAACACATCCAGACTCACTTTCAGATGTACCTTCAGGTTGACCTTGGCATATACCTCAATGCAAAAAGAATCTTCTCTAAGCAGGACGTGAAGGTCAACTGGCCTCTTATCCACCTTAAAACAACCACAAAAGAGCTGTCGACTGACTCGCAGTTCAAAAGGTGTCGGTGCGCATAAACCTCTGTGTCGATCTTGATCACAAAGCAGCTGTGACATGAAGAAAAATAGCACTTCAGAAGATGCAAGCAGACAGTGGTGACAATTCAACACAATTTGTAACTTTCCTATAAAGCACTGATCACACATGTTCAACAAAGACTACTTGACATTTAAAACGCATGAAACGTACGCTCGGTTGGCGCTTAGATCAATGTTGCCGGCACAGAAACAGCCAAAGCAGTTTGATAAATGTGGGTTTGCTCATTAATCTTTTTTAAAATTCATCCAAATAAAACAAGTCCTGACGGAAATTTGGGAAGTGCTTTTCATTGTGGCTTGCTCCAAGGTCTGGGTGAGTATCTCCCTGCAGGGTCTCAAACATCATTAACATAATTTTTATTTTATTCACCTCTTTTTGATTTTTTTCAGCTTCTTGCTAATTCAAAGGAGTTGTATTTACATGGTGGATCCACGGTAGAGGTTGAATAATTTCTATAGAGTGTGAATATGCAAATAACAGCTCAAACATATGAAAACACATACCCTACATGCAATTATGTAAATGAACTCTGCCTATTCATTCAGTTACTCACCCTAGTATTCGCTCATGCATTCATTTGCCATATTAGGAGCTGGCAGTGGATGGCTCTGTCTCTGCAGGCTGTAGACACACAATGGACACTCCCTCGACGGGGCTGACCCTCTCACGGCTCACCACCGCAAGCTACTGTTGTTCACATGTTTACTAGTGTTTTGTTGTTGTGATAATGAAGACAGTAACAGTTGTAGGGCATGCTGCTTTGACACAAAAAAATGCATTGTTTGTATGTGGCAAAGTTGTATTTATTTTTTGGGATGTTATATTTCTGGTTAATGAGAATAGAGCAGTGGTTCTCAAACTGTGGTCTCCTCTGAAGCTCTATAATTTGTATAACCCTTTCTGACCTATGCTTTCAGAACTATTTTTAGTAAAATGCAGAAAAGAAACCAATGCACGAAGAGAAATATATATTTATATATTTGTAGAAGAATTGTTTTTTGCTAGAAGGTCATGATTTTTTCTTTTTTAAAGATAATTAAAAAGCACATATTCATGACCTGCAATTTTTGCAATTCTAATGTTAAGTTTAATGTTTTTCTCTTTTGTACATTTCCCACAATGCTGCACAATGTGAATGAACATGTGGATCCAATGACAAAAGTTTATTGATGTGGGAACTCTTAAAAAATAGGACTCTTGAAATAGATTAACTATTTAACAATAAAGTTCTTGTATTATTATTTTCTTTAAGCTTTTGTAAATCAAAATGTCACATTAAGATTTTCCTAGGGTCTCAAAAATATAACAAATAGAAACTTTAAATATCATTCAATTTTGACGGATAGAGAACAGGAATTTCATTATTTCGGGAAAAAAAAAAAGGACTTATTTGCTATGTCAGATATTTGATATAGTGAACATTTTCTTGTTTGTATTATATCATATATTATTATATATGTAACTAGTCCTAAAAATGGCAAAACACCATGCAAAAAATGTAAAATCAGGTTTCTTTTTTCCTCTTTTGGGCTTGTCCTTGTTTTGGACTTGTATGGCAGTAGTGTAGTAGTAGCTATTTTAGACCTGATTTAACCCAAAATTAGACCTAGTATTGTCCTATATTCCACCTTTTTAGATCTGGTGGAACTAAAAGGGCTAAAACGTTTGAGAGGCATAGAGCGTTATCATTCAAGCTATAAAACATAGAGTTTTCCTTGGGGCCTGCAAACTCCTAAAGACCATTTGAGGTACCAGCAACACTTTGTTCTTCTAATCTTAAATAATTTTGATGAGAAGAAACAATGCACTGCTGTTTCTTTCTACTTTAGTCTCTCTAACCTTCATTTTATATTTGCTTACATTACATTTATGTGAGTAAACTGCACGAGAAGTTTCAAATTGGTATATTTAAATTTAAGATTTTTCCCTATTCACCTGCAGGGTGTCCACTTAAATAAGTGGGACCTAAGCCTAGGTAGATTTTTTTTTTCTTCATTTTTTTATGAATACATACATACAATACATAAACTCATAATTGTGCACAATTCTTGATCCCAGCTTTAGACAAGACAAGCCCTCTCTCATCCTCATAACACCATTCAACAGCTTTTTTTTTTCCAAGGCCTCAACATTAGCCCAATCCAAAGTGTCATCCGCTGGTTGATATGAAGACAAATCTGTGCCTGACATGCAATATTAGACAATAAGATGTTCAGGAGAAACGCTGGTGACTGATGGTAGGAAACTTTTCAAAGTAGATCACCAGCACAGAGCAGATAACACATTCACACAGGTCCACACATGAGCTCATAAATAAGCGCTGTTTCTCCAGAGCGCACTGGTGGGTTAGAGTTATGGATTGATCTCCACAAGGAGTGACGTGAAAAATGTCCACAGAATGTTGCCGACAGGTGTTTCTGATCAGACCGGTGACCTCCGTGTGACCTGCAATCACTAATTTTAAAGCCTGTTTCCATATGGACCCACGCCGATGTATTAAAGGTGACGTGTGAAGCAAAACCGAGCAAAAATAGATGGCTTTTCAAAACAAGAATCAGTCAGGTTTTGGTATTCCATTGATTATAATAGATGCTGAGGCACTTCTGCAGGTGAGAATGTAAACTTCTTTTTGTCATGCACCGTAGGATTAAAAAAAAAAAAAAAAAAAAAAAGGCCTGCAGGATATTAGTTAAAGCTGGGGTACCTGACTCTTTTTGTGGGTTAGGGATAGGGTTTTCTTTTTTAAAATAGATTATAAAAGCAGCACATTGTGACAAAAAGTAGACTACTGTGCACTTTCTGTATCTAATAATCAACTATCTTATTTCTTGTCAACCAGGAAGTAAGAGCTGAAAGCAACACTCTGATTGGCTGTGCTCATGTGGTCCACCCCAGCTTCACTTGTCTGTCTGAACAAAGCTTTTCTAAAGCCTGATATGAATACATGTGAATATTAATAATAAAGTAATAAGATGGATAGATTTAAATACCTACATCCTCCTTTCGCAGTGTGAAAATCAGATAAGCCAGTTTTAAATGAAGGCTATGAACAAATAAAATAATGATAGTGTGAGATACAAAGATACTGGAAGGGTGTTAATGTTCCTTTACCCCACTAAAACTAGTAGCAATACTCGTTTGAGCGAGAATCAAAAAAAAATCACTAACAGGACAAAAATTGAGCTTTCCTGAACAGTTTTAAAATAAGCTTGATCTTTATCAAAACTTTAAGACCAAATGGTAACATAAAGAAGGCACAAATATTTAGTGTCTAATTTGTGTTTAATTTCTTTAAAAAGAGCATTTTATTGCCATCATATCATGGAATAAAAAGTTGCATAATTCTTAATTTCAAAATCAAATTTGAAATTTGAGTATCGCGACAACACTAACTTTTATACACCCCTTACATATACACATCACTCAGCAGAATGTCAAAAGTAGAGCAGCATGGATAGAAATGAATAATAATATAACAGACTGAAGTGATAGTGTCTTGCCAAGGGACACAACAGTAGTATGTGTTTAGGAGATGATTCAAATGTCAAACTGTGGAACTGTTTTCTCAGCACTTTATATTCTACCCAAGGAGTAAGCCTTGAAAAGAAGTGAGACTTCTTCAGTTTGTCCCACATTTGAAAAGATTCAAGCCAGTCTGAACACGACACACGGTCCGAGAGAGAATTAATAAATGTAAAATGTAAATAATAAATATCCCATGAGCCACAAGGAAAAGAAATGCTTGTTCCTTCCCGAGAGCATGGAGCGTTTTGTCCGAGCTGCAGTGGAAAGTGATAAAAGGACAATTTAGTAAATAACTACACCATCCAAGTACGCCGTGTCCCTGTGCGCTGGTAAATCCACCACACACGGGGCCCGAGACACTCCAGGCCGCATGTTTGGGTAAACTGCGTAACAAATTGGAGAAAGAGGCTGGAAGTGCCTGCCTGGTAAACTCCCTAGTGCTGTATTATTCATATGACAGCAGTGGTCCTGTGTTGTAACCTGCTAAGATGGGAACATGCTCATCAATGATACGGAGGTGGCTGAACACACAGAAGGCAGCGTCAGGCACAGCACGCGGCCGACTAGGTGCCTCGCTGCATAATTGGGAATTATTAAACACGGCTCTAGCGGCGAGGTGATCATCAAATCGTATTTTCAGTCTTGAGGGATGAAGGCAGGAATTAAAATGTTAGCGTTTGTTAGAGGCGAGAAGGAGGGGGAGAAAGCCTTGTCTTAAAGCTCCCCTGATTCGATTTCTTTTAAGGAAACAAAGGAAATGCATTTGGACAAACGCACAGATGGATGATGCACGCTGCTGTAAATTGTAGATTGTTGTAAAATGTAATCTGGATAAATATTTCAGCAGCGGCTTCACCAACAGAACAGAAGATGCTAACAGCTATAAGGACTAATGTATTTTTGAGTTTAAGAAACAATATCTAAACTACATAAATGCATTATTAATCTGAACAATCATTCTACTAAATATTGTACATTGAAAAAAGGTGGGGAAGTGAGGGTAAGGTTTTGTTTCACAGACAAAGAAAGGAAACATAAATAGACCTCAACGGAGGACGACATAATCACAATTATGTTGGGAAATATATCATGGTACTTAGGGCTGGTAGATATTGAAAAAGAAAAGTAATCACGATTATTTTCCTTGATTGATCGATCTCAATTTTTTCGTTTTTTCTTTTATTTTAGTGGCTCTAAGTAATGATTTCATGAATATAAACTGTACAGACTTTTAATCTGTGCCATTTAACACACACACACAAACAAATGTCTTCCTCCACAGTCTGACTTCTGTTCCAAACCACATGTTTTTACTGACAGAATTGGCTGTGGATTTCTCGAAAACACCAACCACATCAGTGTCGATTACATCACAAAATCTTCAGAACTATGTATTTGGGCCTCAAAACTCCAGCCATGGACACAATAAACGGGTACCTTTGTAGCAGACTTTTGGCAGCGGGAAAGAAGGCCATTACAACTGACATTCAAAAAATTGCAGAAAAAATGTTGAAAATTGATCTTTTTGAGAGACCTTGGACAAAATGGGACCATCCACTGGATAATTTTCTCTAATTTTATTGCATGTGTGTTGTTTTTTTGGTTTTCTTTTCTTTCTTTTTTTTGGTTCTATATTTTGTATTGTGAATGATTGGTCAAAAGTAGACTCCCGCACACTGGCTACTTGCAAAAAGGTGTAGTTTTATTTACAGGTGAGCAACGTTTCGGCAACTGGGCCTTCGTCAGGAAGCCTGACGAAGGCCCAGTTTTCTTTTGACCAGTTTTCTACGTGCGCCACGCATGTTTCTTCCTACGCACCTGCTTACCAGAATGATGTGCGAAGCACCGTCTTAACTTCAGTATTGTGAATGATTAAAATTGAAACATTGGAAAAAAAAAACACACACACAAAAAAGAAACATATACACTATCATGAGGTTTTGTTTCATTTTTGTGCTGCTGTTTTATTAAGTACACTGATGTTCGACCAATTAATGTATGAATATCCATCTTATTGTCAGTGTATTTTTCAGGGTAAAAATGATTCTGTCACACTTTGCATGTGTTTTATGCTTACATTTCAACACACCTCACCTGTAAAATCACATCCAAACAGAACAGTGTGCCGGGGACATGCGTCTTTGGAATAATAACGTCACATCTCCAGATTCATTAACCGCTTACATTCTCTTCTACGGAGCGTCACTTTGAAATGACAATGCAATAAGACTGGCCTCTATCATGTGGAATAAAGCTGGTGAGGGAACGGTTAGCAGGACGCCGGGGATATTGCTAACACTCTTACAGATTACTTAATTATCAGGCCGTGTCGACGCTGGGCCGTGTTAATGTTCAGCAATATGGCCTCCACCGCACTTAAGGAATAAATTGTATTGCTCCACATCCCTCCATCTCGCACCCCCACCTCGCACATACAAACACCCCTCCGCTCGTATAGATCATTGAGGACAAAATGGAATGGTTACTGAAGCAAAATCCTATAACGCTATTTCACAATAACAATTTCTTTAATTGGGCATCTCCGCCTTTTTCAGCTGAAATGTTTTATTTTTTAATTCATCCTCACTATAATCAGACTTGCGATGCTCTTTGGCACACGCTGCGTTTATGATTCGGAATCATGAAGAGCAGAAATTGCTATTGCCTCAGCAGGAAGTGTTGTTGTGAGCACGGTTGTAGAGGATAAGAATATGAAGTTAATCATGAGCTCAGTCAGTCAGAGAGAGCAGCGCGGAGCAAGCTCTGTGCAGACAAACAACAGGCGCTGAACTACATACATGCACTTTAAAATGACTCAAGAATATTTATCAGACTATGTCACACTTGTGTTTTATTATTTATAGGTTGCAATGGTCCAATATAAACTGGAGCTGACCAGACCAACTGACAAGCTGTATATAACTGAACTGTAACAACACAAGAAAAAAAAGATGACAAATGTGAAAACATGTTATAAGACTAGAACACATTTGTATTGTGATTTTTGTGTATTTACCACCACAATTTCAATTTTTTCCCTTATGCTTTGGTGTCAGGCATAAGGCAGTATTGAAAGGTTATTAAAAGGTTAAAGGTCAGCCAAAGGTCGATGTCATCAGAAGGTCACTGTCATTACTAATTTGGAGCATGCAGACAGTGTAGTGCTGGGTGGTCTTATAGCAAAGGAAAGAAGGAAAGTGCTTGTGTTAGGACTGTCAAATGTTTCCTAAATCAGATACTAAGCGATATTAAACCTCGTATTGAAACTAGATAATCATTAGAACAAGTAGATCAGTGCTGAAAAAAAAAATGGAAATGGAAATTGGAAATGTTTGCTATATGTTTTCTATATGTTTTCTAGTATGTTTTATATTTGAGTGGTGTCCAAACCTGTTTGCAAAATGTTAAACATCTACATCTAAACTATTGGACATAATTTCATTTGCATATTGTCACTGACAACATCTAATCTGTAATCTCCAAACTGCGTTGGGGGTAGTATTGATCAGAGCAATGTTGTCACTCACATGGTAATAAGGGGCAGGTCAGAGGTTAAGGATCGGGAGGTGCTTTGTCTGAGCACCTGCAGGAGAGTTCTTCAAGGACAACAGGAGTTCCACCAAGGCCTGTAAGACTCCAAGTGTCCAAGTCTATTACAGATTTATCCCAGCCAACTGCTCCAGCAATCAATACATGCAAAATGGAACAGTGAGGCGTAGTACAGCGGGGAATATGTTTTGAGAATCTTTATTAAACCATATAATCTAAGGTGACGTTACAATAGTGTGTGTAGGAAAAGGAACTATCTTGCTGTCTGAACAATCACAAAAGTTAGTTGGACCTGCTGTATTGTACGTCAGCTCTTCTAAAGCCCACCTTACATTCTGACTTTGTCCGTTTTATCTTCACCCAGAGCACAGCATTAACATGGAAGTGTAGGGTCTCTGCAGTAGTGTCGGAGTATTATACATGAAGAGGTGCTGCTATCACAGGTACGCCTTATCTATAATTAAAACTGTATTTTAAGGACATGCAAATGCAGTTATTAGTAGACCTAACATATGTCCCTCCCAATGTGCAGGGGACACAGTTCAAAAGAACATGAAGCAAGTTCAGTGTTTTTTGATCCTGGATAAATAAAGGTAATCTTTTTAATTCTGTCACCACAGCGTTTATTTTATCGTTAAGATATGGGATAATTCCGGGAAAAGTATTCACTGCATAATTTAGAATCATCTGGAGAAAATATTTGATTCTGAATGCTTCAAACTGGCAAACACTACAAGTCTGACCATAAAGATCAATTTATAATAATTTACAATGCAATACTAAATGGATTAACTAAATGGATGGATTAATTTATTTATTAATTGAAAAAAGTACTGCATAAAAAAGTTATTTTACTGTGTATTGTGATGTTTTCCTTTGCATTGCTTTCAATATTTTACTTATTGTCTTTTTTAGTCAATACTGCAATCTGTCTTGATATTTAGACTTACATTAAAGCAAAATGTCGTACACATTGTTCAGTATACATTTATATAAACGGTAACACTTTATACTAACTACACTTACTTGCCTTCATTATGAATTAAGTCTTAGTTCATGCTTTGTTAAGGCAGATTAAGGTGTAGTTATTATAAAGAGGTACCATATAAACTTTGAGTGACTTTTTTGTATTTTTTGTATAAAAGTTGCATGTTGTTGGGCTGGTAGCAGAAGCTGTACAATGCATTTATCCAGCTTTGTAAAATAGAGCACCTCACTGTGCTTGATCCAAATGTGTAAAGGCTGAATGTAAATGAGAGTGCTTGGGGACGACAGACAAACAATGCAAATATTGCCCCCTTGTGGCTCAGCGCTGAGTGGAGCAGAGCGGAGCCATGTGGGACAGCAGCTCTTCATTCAGGACCACAGAGGGGACAGACTCATCAGGACCCTCTAGGGGACAGACTCACATGACCACAGAGGGGACAGACTCACAGGAACACAGAGGGGACAGACTCACAGGACCACAGAGGGGACAGACTCACAGGAACACAGAGGGGACAGACTCATCAGGATCACACAGGGGACAGGCTCATCAGGATCACACAGGGGGGACAGACTCATCAGGACCACAGAGGGGACAGACTCACAGGAACACAGAGGGGACAGACTCATCAGGACCACAGAGGGGACAGACTCATCAGGACCACAGAGGGGACAGACTCATCAGGACCACAGAGGGGACAGACTCATCAGGACCACAGAGGGGACAGACTCACAGGAACACAGAGGGGACAGACTCATCAGGACCACAGAGGGGACAGACTCACAGGAACACAGAGGGGACAGACTCATCAGGACCACAGAGGGGACAGACTCATCAGGACCACAGAGGGGACAGACTCATCAGGACCACAGAGGGGACAGACTCATCAGGACCACAGAGGGGACAGACTCATCAGGACCACAGAGGGGACAGACTCATCAGGACCACAGAGGGGACAGACTCATCAGGACCACAGAGGGGACAGACTCACAGGAACACAGAGGGGACAGACTCATCAGGACCCTCTAGGGGACAGACTCATCAGGACCACAGAGGGGACAGACTCATCAGGACCACAGAGGGGACAGACTCACAGGAACACAGAGGGGACAGACTCACAGGACCACAGAGGGGACAGACTCACAGGACCACAGAGGGGACAGACTCACAGGACCACAGAGGGGACAGACTCATCAGGACCCTCTAGGGGACAGACTCACAGGAACACAGAGGGGACAGACTCACAGGACCCTCTAGGGGACAGACTCACATGACCACAGAGGGGACAGACTCACAGGAACACAGAGGGGACAGACCCATCAGGACCACAGAGGGGACAGACTCATCAGGACCACAGAGGGGACAGACTCACATGACCACAGAGGGGACAGGCTCATCAGGACCACAGAGGGGACAGACTCATCAGGACCACAGAGGGGACAGACTCACAGGACCACAGAGGGGACAGACTCATCAGGACCACAGAGGGGACAGACTCATCAGGACCACAGAGGGGACAGACTCATCAGGACCACAGAGGGGACAGACTCACAGGACCACAGAGGGGACAGACTCATCAGGACCACAGAGGGGACAGACTCACAGGACCACAGAGGGGACAGGCTCATCAGGACCACAGAGGGGACAGACTCATAAGGACCACAGAGGGGACAGACTCACATGACCACAGAGGGGACAGACTCACATGACCACAGAGGGGACAGACTCATCAGGACCACAGAGGGGACAGACTCATAAGGACCACAGAGGGGACAGACTCATCAGGACCACAGAGGGGACAGACTCATCAAGATCACTGAGGGGACAGACTCATCAGGACCACAGAGGGGACAGACTCACAGGACCACAGAGAGGACAGGCTCTGGTTAAAGCAGCAGTGTGAAGTTCCTGGACAATTTCGTAGTTGACTAGGTGTTCAATTATGGGAACAGGTTTTGATAATTGTTGGACCTTCAGCTTCAACTGTTACATTTATCAGGACTAATGTGAAATCTCGCTGTGTTTTCAACTTTTCCTTTGTGTCTTCTTGTTTGTATTCGGTTCTACAAGTTACTTCATTATTCACATTTCACCTACAAAATAAATTGAGGAATATAAATTGAAGCTGTTTATACATAATATTTTAAATAATTTAAGGTAGCTTCAGGTGGTAAACACTTCATTCAGCTTTTCATTCAGCATTTCCTGAGAAGTACAAAAGTGAGGTGAGCATAGGTCAGTGAATGTCTGCAGTTAAACACCCAAAACTGCACAGATCCAAGCCTTTTCCAACATCCCTGATACAACAGAAACACTTTGTAATTTGAATAGCCTTAATAAAGCATGAACAAAAGACTGAACATTTTCTTTGCAATATTATATTATTTTTCTTTAATAGTACGATATCATTTGAAGTGTAAACAATCAAATAAGTTACTTCTCTGACTAATTATAGATGCTGAATATAAATGTAAGCGTTTCATACCGCTTTATTTATTAATAACATTGTACATTATAGAAAATGTTTAATGGGATTATTGTGTCAGTGGTATATAGTAGTTTCATTATCTTTTACGTGATATTTTCTCCATATCACACTTTAAAATTTGCTATTGTGACAGGCTAAATATTTACTAAACCTTTTAAATTAAGAAGTCTTAGTTCATGTTTTATTAAGGCTAATTAAGGCATACTTATTATAAAGTGGTTCCGATACGATTATCTTAAGAATTCTGGATGTTGATTACATAAAACCCCGGCTCTTCTTTACACAGCCTCTCTCCTTCTTCCATTTCAATGTCACTTAAAGTCACGTCGCTAATTTATCGGCTCCTTAATACTGACGGACAAAGGTGGTGCGCAGAGCTGTGAGGCGTGCCATCAGGTTTATCTGCACGGGCCGTTAACCTTGACCTGCTCTAAATGCACCCCAGTCCCTCCCATCCAAGCCAGCGTGTTTCCAAAGCCCCTTCAAAGTTTCCCTCCTTCCCTGCACTGGTGTTCCAAAGTGGTCTTAATTGTCGCATGGCAGCCACCGTAGTTTCTTAATTGATCTGACCTTTCATGGCACTTTGTAAATTTCCAATCTCGCTTTCATTGTTCCATCTGGCACTTTGGGAAACGGACATCTGCTTGACTGTATATTTGAGCGGCTGATCTCTGTGCAGATATTTTTAAACTTAATGTATGCTCCAGCAGATGTTAGTTTTTATAGGTGAAGGGCTGGACTGCACCGGCCATAACGCTCCCCTCAACAATTTAAATATTGACATCCCAAATTACAAAGCAGGTTGCCAACGCGCCCCCGCCGTTATGTCAGGCTTTTGTCTTTTGGCAGTAGAGAGAGAACGCATCAGGCAGCAACGGTATAAACTTTTGGATTCTGAAGACGCTTTGTTTGTTATGTACATTGTAGAAAGTTGATTTATGGTTTGGCCCAGACGGAAAGTGCAGGGTGGAAATTTGTAGGACAGGGCCTCCAACACTTAGCAATTTTAAAAGATTTCCGAAACAAATTGTCTACATTTACAGTGAGTTGTATTGTTTTGGAAAGTTGGAAAGTGTCTGACATTTGCATATCATTTTGTCATTTTTGAGATGGTTTTGTAATAATGTAAAAAAGAGTAAAAGAGGCTAAAGACATAAGAATCATGTGAAGAAACAAAAACCTTGAAGGTTATTTCTTTCAATGGATAGAGTTGTATCACGAGGACTTTAGAATTTTCTCATCCAACCAAAAGAGATTATATGACAAAGGGCCATTGTGTGTCAATAATCCTGAAAATGGAGGAGGTTCCTTTACGTGTCAAAATTATACAAATTACAATTTTGAATTTTTTGTATTTTTACATTGTACAAAATTATTGCTCATATTCATTTGAAGGTAATTCAAAATGTGCAAACAATGATTTACCTCTTCTCAGGCTGTAGGTGCTTGTATATATCTTTTAATTTTTAAATTGAAGAACAATTTAGTACGTTTAAAAGTCAAACTTCTCCCAGAACTATATACAGTGTGGTTGTACCTACTAATATTTTAAACTTGATTTGATTTTAAGGTTTAGGCTCGATAATTGATACAGATTTCGATACACAATATTAATTTTAAATGCTCTTTTTTAACAATAGAATGGCATTTTTAACACTAACAGTTATTTCATTATGTTTCCGTGTGGTCTTATAGAGTTCAAGATCTTTCAGAAAAGCTCTAAATGTGTCTTGTTTATGAGATTTTTTTTAGTACTGATACTTGTTCAAATGATTATCTAGTTCATTACCAGTTTTAGTATCAGTTAGTATCAGATTTTTTTAAAGTACTTTTGACAAGCCTATACAATGTGTAGATCAAAGCTACAACCTGGTGATAGAATCAAATCATTTCTATTACATGGAACATTCAAACGGTTAAAACATCCACTATCACCACAGCCTTTTCCTCCTCTCTGATTAATAATGCCCTGTATTTGTAGATCACTTTACCATGGGGTATTGGCTCGCGCTTTTCTTCTCTCTGCAACACAAATGCGGTCTGCCCTCTCTATCTCTTTCATGGATTTCTGCTATGACATTTTCCAAAAGATAAATCCTCCTATGGCTTGCATTTTCAAGGCAAAGTGCTTGATGGCTTCACCTGCAGGCTGTAACTCCTGCTTCCATATAATTGACTGATTAAACGCTTATTGATTGCAGATTCAGATGATGGAGGCAGAGGATGTGAACACCTCTGTCCTGCTGCACTGCTGCACTTCACTGCGAAAAAGTAACAATCTCAGTTTGAGATGCTTTGACTACGGTTAGCGATAATTGCAGGTCATTTATATATTTCAAAAACACCTGAAAATAATCATAATAAAAAAGGGTTCACTTGATATTGTAAAATATAATTTGTGGAGTTCAATTTCTCACACTAAGAAATAACATTTTAGCCATAATAAACGTACAGTTTCTTACAACTAATAGCTTATTAATGTAAGATTTTAATAGGTTGCGTTGACCTGACACTAATACTGATCTTAAGTTCAGGTCAGAATTTTGTGTTTCTGAATTTCTGAGTAAATCGTTTTTTTCACAATAACCTCAGAAAGTTGTGACAATGGCCTGATTGTTGTCAGTTTACTTTAAACCATGAGATTAAATGTACAAATTTGTGGAGATGATCGTCAACAAACACCCTTTTTCCAAAAACAGTGAATCTCCATTTGAGATTATGACATAATCAAATTCTAAAACATGAAAACAACCTATTCTGTCTTAAGGTAAAGTTGATCCAAAAATGAACATGCAGTGATTTGCATGTCTGTTGGTTGACGAGGGCAATTTAAGGATCAAGAGAAACCCCCTTAAACAGTTTGAGTGAAAAATAGACAATAAAGACAATGTAGTTGAGTCTCCTTTATTTGCTTTGTGTTTGTGGTAGCGGATGGCATGTCTCTTCTTAGTGGATAACTACATAACGGACTGTGCGCAGCGTCAAGGTCAGAGAGTGCTGCTCCCTGAAGCCTGTGTGCCACCTCTGATGGACACCTCTTCCTCCGGAGCCGAGCCGGAGCAGCTCACACACAACATCTGCTCCACACAGCAGCCTATTCCCCGGCCGGGCCAGATGGCAGCCTCGTCTCATCCAGGACAAATCAGGGGAAGAGTGGCCTGCAGGTAGCGCCCCAGGCAGGCTGTGCCACTCACCGCTCACTACCCTCTGGAGGCTCCCAATGTTCCCTCCTGTCAAAAGACAAATTGTCCAACAGACTAGTCTTTTATGAATTCACCCCGCGGTCCGGTTTTCAGAAGAGGTTAAGCAAAATCCTTGGCCTGAGCGGATCAACTTTGAGACTGAATTCTGTTCTCTGAAAAGTTAAGGACTTCGAGACGGGGCGACCTCCAAACAAGCTTCCAAATCTACTGAGGAGAGGTTTGGAAATGCAATGTGATACTCAGCAAACTTACACAATGAATTTATTAAATTACAGACAAATGGGATTATGTGTTTAAAAGTTTTAGCAACTCAATAAAAGAAAGTTTGACACACACAATGAAGGATAACAATTATTGCAGGACCTGCAGTTGTAGGAGGATGCGTTCAAACTGGCACATTCATCATCAAAATTTGGATTAAACCAGAACTAAACCCAAAACTAAACCCGGACTAGATCAGGACTAAACCAGGACTAGAACAGAACTAAACCAAGTCCACGTCATGAATAAAATGGGCTCAATTTAGGACCAGATAACGACAAGTGTGAATGCACCCTTACTTTTGCTTATTACTATAAAAACTCCCTAGGTTGATACATGATTTAGAAGCAACAAGCAGATTACGGTGTTGATTTACATCGGATTCCCTTCTCTTGTTTATTCGGGCTTTAATGTTAATCTAGCTCAGTTTCACCCTTCTGTTTTCTACTCTGCAAATATGAACATAACAAAACACAAGAGAACTCACTCAACACCAGTTTAACCCATTATGGAAAACAAAATAGACAGAGCGAGCACTGGTCCCATCCTGCAGTGTATTTATTTTGTGGCTGTGCAGAAGCTCCAAGTCACTGAGCGAGGTCGACCACAGGCGGTTTCATCTGTTATACAATGACATGTGCACAGCAGTTGTGTTTTCCTGAATGCGATGTTGAAATGTTGAAAAGTGCTTGAAAAGTTGTTTTGTCAAAGCAAGTTGTCAAAGGAAATTGTTTAATTCTCTAACTGTCCCATAATGATACAAAGCAACTTGTCATGTTTAGTTATTTTGTGCTGTTGATGCATCTTCTCATTCAGTCTTCTGTTTCAATGTGACGCTCTTCTGCCTGCCTCTAAAAAAAAAAAAAAAAAAGTTCCCAAACAACTTGCTCACAGTGCTGTAATTAATTCAGCAACTAACTATATTTGGGACTGTTGGGAGAGACTTGAGCACTGCTGATGATGGGAGGCTCTTGAGGTTTGTTTACACTGAATCAGGTCCTTCAGAGTCAACCCAAATCTGTGATACACCACTCTCTGAGAATGAGCTAAAATCATCTTGAACTGAGCTGGAGATCATGCAAATTACGCCAAAGTTATTTTTTGAAATGTAGTAGTTACTGACATCATTTACCAAGAGCCAGCTAAACAAGGATTTATAGCATCCAATTTAACTATGAACTGTTTACATGGTTCCACACATTAATTTATCTGTGAAAAATGGTATGGTAATGGTGTTGGTATGGCATGCAAGATGTTCACAAGTTTAATCTCATATTATGTGAGAGAGTAAATGTTTTGTACAGCTCAAAATTACAAAAGCAGTTGCCTCGCAGGGCCTCACTAAATTGTTGATTCAACCAACAGAAACAACTGTCCAAGAGTACTGGCTGTTCTTACACTTTCCCTCAAGGAAGACAAAAACAAAACAAAAAACAGTGGGGAAAAAGAGCATTTTCGAGGAGAACCACAGCGAGGAAGAGGCTAAGATGCGACTGCAACTGACGTGCATCCATTAGCAGATAGAGTTCAAGTCTGTAGAGCCGAAGTCCACTCAAGTCAGAGAAATGGAAGTTGCTTTTCCAGGATAGGAGAGGGTCATCCAGCCAAGTTGTATACAGATATTTATTTTCGCTTATCTGTCCTAAACACTGACCACAAGATCAGAAATGTTACAAATACTGCATTTCTTTCTGTGCAGGAAAACATGCATCATTTGATCTTGCACAAACCTCATGTTATTTTGCCATGACTCTACATCTTCAGAAGGAAACCGGCCCACAGTGGCGTACTGGTCCACTTGCTCTTTCTCGTTCCTTCAATCCCACATGATCTCTCTCTAATCCTGGGGAAAGTGTCTACACAGTGCAATGGCCGTGCTGCAAATCTTTTTAATTATTCTCCTTCCTCCCTAACCCTTTAATGAGAAGAGTATCCACTGATAATGCCTTTAATTGGACAATGAGATTCACTTTTTCAATTACTGAGTGACCATGAGTTGCAATGTAATTCTTATTTCATTTGACTCCAAGGCTTACAGCAATAAAATACATATTAATGATAAATAAACAGAATATCGATTTGAAGCGTAATTAGTTGTGGATTTGCTTTAAACTCACTGGGTCATTTCTGAAGGTTGATCCATAAAATCTGCAATAAATAAATAAAATAAAAGAACCTCTGGCGTGTGAAGCTGACCTGTGCACTTAAAACAGATATTGCCATTTGGTGGATGAGTCGCACATGTTGAGTGATTGGCTTTTGTTTGAGCACCATTGAAACGGGACATGAGAGCACACCAGTCATTTTAATGGAGAGCTATGAATGCAGTGAGCAGACCATCTGTGTTCACAATGGCTCTCAGAATGGTGGTTAATGTGCAAAATGAAAGGTGTTGGTCTCTGGGTAATTGTAAAGAGAAACACGAGAACTGGATATTTTAAATACAGTTTGGAATGTGAGTGGACCGTGGTCTTTCTAGATCTTACAGCGTAGCTTAACTTCGTTTTTGCTACAGTATTGTTCTTGATTATTTTAACTTTTATTTAATCAGAAAAGTTACTGTTAAGCTGATGGAGATGGAGATGATGGAGAGTCCCCTACCTGCTTGTCACCATGGAGATTAAACATCTGTATCCACGGAGACAAGCAGGTGACACCATCAGGCTGAGATACAAGTCAGATCTGTGCGAGGCAAGCCCACGCGAAGTAGAATTCATGCTTACTAAGGTATTTTTGATGGATAAAAGCACACAGAATTAAAGAAATGCGCGATAGATGAGTTTACTGTGGAACATTCCATGCAACTCCATGGAAAGAATCACATAGAGACTCCCCTATACCAGAAAGTTACAGAAGCTTTCAACTGATTCACTTTGGAGCAGATTGGGGCTGTCCGAAAGTGTCCCCACTGCCATAAGTGAATCATACCTGCCTGTTTAAGCGATCCACAGGAGCCACAAGCTTTCACGAGAGAGAATGCAGACTCAGAACAACATAAGACAGCAAAAATCAAGTATAAAGAGAAAATAATTATTTCTCACTGATTGCTGACTTGATCCTGTCATATTTCCGGTGACAGTCACTTCATTAACGAAACGAGAGACCTGGCAAAACAAAGCAAGCATAAACTGTTTTCTGTTTATCGACGCACAGTACTCGGAGCAAAAACATTACAGTTTCAGAGTGTAAAATTATCCAAACCCAATGCATTACATAAAGAGACATTAAAATGCTGTGTAGAGGCTTTGCAGAGAATTGAAACAAATGCGCAAAAAGCTGACTATAAACCGGAAGTCGTTTTGTGTTTACTCTAGCCTCAACAACATCTCACAACGCCACCAACTTCAATTCGATAATTTTGTGTTTCTGTTTATTAAGAAAACGTTCATTATGTTTGGTAATCTATAATCTGCCATAATTAGGACCATTCCAAATTGATTTAAAGTGAACCAGCCTAAGGGGCCAGGACCAGTCGAAACATGGCTATCGTGCACCTTTAAATATATAAGGGACTAGACTGGACCATTGCTTAATATTCAACATATAAAAATACAGTCCCAGAATAAAAGGCTTCTTGAGTTTGAGTGAATTTTAAAGCTGAAGGCAAAATCTACAAACTGCAGCGAAAAACCCCAGAGAGCGACACAATTCCCCCACTGATCATCCAATTTGGCTGATAGCAGAGGGAGGAAGAAAAAAAAGGGGCATAAAGAAAAAAATCTCCAAGGAATCCTCCATCACCAAGTAGCGTGAAAAAAAGCGCCCCACATTGATCCAGCGCATTAATCATGAGCAGACAAACAGCATGTTGTGTCTGTGGGTAATTGTGACTCGCGACCATACTTAGCCTATAGCTACTCCCAACATGAGCTGATAAACCACTCTATTACCTCTGCACAATGTAGGACACACTCACATGCACATGCAGCGCCACAGCTCAGGGCCTCCTTCAGCAGGTTCACAACAAAGTTTATCTGTGCGGCACAATAATGAAAAACACAAGACGTTAAGTGGAAGTGGCACATTACTTTGAATACGAAGTTGAAATGTGTTGTTGTGTACGCTTTGTAATATTTAGCTGTAACGGAAAGGTTTTATTGCCATTGTTTTTGTACAAAATTCACAAACTAGGAACTTGCTTTGAATAATGATAATAATAATAATAACTGTATACATATGCTAAAATAAGGGCAAAATCAATTACAAAGTAAGTTAAATACAATTGTAAACAGCAAGATCAGAACAGCAGTGCAAAACTCGCAGAGCAAGTGGGTGGAGCAGGTGAAGTATTATTTTTTTATTTTTATATTATCAAAGTGACAGATGTTATGAAGTGTTCATGAGTCCAATGGCAGAGGGAAAGACTCTATTCTTGTGGCTCAAATAGTCCAGGGTGAGAAGGTTCAGCTGTGAACCGACCTGTGCGTCCCATAATCCTGGAGAGGAGACGTACAGGTCCTGTGATGAGGTAGGAATGAGCCATCAGTCAGGACGAGGGGACTCACACGCTGGTGTCGCTCTCAAGACATTTTACACTGGATGCACCAGGCCAGCCTCGATCCTGTTCACTGTGTAATATATTTGGGAATAGGAGTCGAAATTAAATGAATCAATGAAAAACAATGCCCAGATGACTTCCTCTGAAACCGTCTCTATCATGGATCATTCCTGAACGATTGAGAGTTTACACCGACTCTGTTTTAATCAGATAATAAAAAAATGCAATTTGCCAAATCAACAGACCATCCTTCGAAGACTCCCTGCAGTTTCACACTTAACACAGGATAAACATGTCTTGATAAATGATTGACTTTTGTTACAAAGTCCCCACATTTATGTTAACAGGAGGAATACGTGGTTCTGGGATTTAACCCACAGCACAACCTTCCATTTTTAACCCCTTTTTGCAATAGCACACTTTCTATTGACTGCTCCAAAGTGACATTACGGCTAGCTACCTCCTTAGCGCTGAACTATTGCCAACCCCCCTCCTTTTCAAAACCTTCCACTTGTGAAATTCACACCTCCAGCAAGAGCCATTATCATAATTGTCACCAAATACTGTAAGTCTCAAGTTTTAATTGCAGAAGCATTAATTTCCAATCTGAATGACTCCCTTACACAGACAATTTCATTTCCAAATTGACGTCCCCACTCAAATGACTTCATATAAACACGCTGATAAAAATAATAATATCTTGGGGGCTAAATAGAAAAGCGCAAGGATGAAGATGATTTCCGCATGGCTCACAAGCCGTTCATCCTCCTCTGAGCGTGTAAAACAAATATGCCCTTCAAGTGGGGTGTTATCATCGTGCAAGCGCTGCAAATAAACTCTACGCCTCGCCTCATTCAAGATAAAAGACCAGCCATTTGAGCACAATGGTCGGGGGCCAAGCAAATGAAATAATAAACCATTCATTAAATCACCACTGGTAACTTTTTCTAATAAAAGATTCTGAAAGTGTAATTAATAGCAGTCGTTAGCGCTCGTTTAAAACTTATCGATTTAAACATAACAATATGTTAAAATAATGTATCCTGCGCTAGCGTCACCTCGCCGTGGCTCCCAGCACACAGTGTAATCAACAGATTGTTAGACATGCATTTTCTGGGCCGCCGACACTCGCTGATGTATGGGGTCGACGGGAGCGTTCCTTATCCATCCACTGCAGCAATTTATTATCTTATTTTAATTGTATACACAAACATTGAGGTGATTTAGGTGACACAGTGGAAAGATGAAATCCGTTTATATTAAAAGGGTTGCTCACCTCTAGAGCCCGCTGCCAGCAACACCTCCCGATGACTGCTTTTAACAACACGGTTATTGTTTTATTGATCAGACGTTTTATTGCAGATCTGACACTCATGTTATGTGTTAATCGAACGGCATATAATTTTTTGACACATATTTTACGAGACTGCAATTAATTTAATAACTATTATTTTTGCGCTGGTTTCAGGTTTAACGAGGATTGCCCGGAGAGTGCTCCATATGTCTTGGCCGCAGTGTCATTCTTGCACTCTGAGGCGCAGTGCTGCAGTGCATGACCCCAGTAGAAGCAGTGGAAATGGCCAATCGAGCTATAACATCCCCGGCTCATCTTGAACCCACCTCCTTTTGTTCTAGGAAGTGATATCACTATTATGGAAGTCATTCGTAGGCATATAATTCGTCCAGTTCTACACTTAAAGGCTGCAGGCTTATGAGAAAATTATACAAGTCAACCACTGCTCAAAAGTACTTGGCAAGGGCTGTCATTTTTCACCCTGGGTACATTTAACCTACAAGAAGAAAATAAACCAATGCCCCTATGAATAAGATTAATATAAAATCTTAAAATACAGATGATGCTGCATTGGCTTAGTGCAGTGTAAATCATGGCAACATCAAATCAAATCAAATCAATTTATTTTTATAATGCCCAAAATCACAACAACAGTTGCCTCGATGGGCCACAGGTAAAAGCAGTTCAGATAACTGTCCCAGAATGCCCCTGTCCTTTGACCCTCCTTCGTGGCGAGGAAAAACTACAAAAAACCCCATGGGAAAAAGTAGAAACCTCGGGGAGAACCACAGTGAAGGAGAGATCCTACTCCCACGGACGGACAGGCTGCAGATTAACTAGGAATGACGCATCCACTTGGACTGTGGAGCCAGAACCACTCAAGTAGGAGGTGGCTTTAAAGAGTTCCTCCAGGCGGACGAGGAGCAGTCCACCAGTGTAGAGAGATCCCTCCAGCAGGAGATGAGGAACAGTTCATCTAAAGTAGAAGGAGTTCGTCCAGGCAGACGAGGTGTGGCTAATCCAGTTGTCCAGGCGGGTGGCGCATAGATCGTCCAGACAGGTGGGGGTGGGGGGGGTCGTCACTGGAGCAGCCGCCGCAGTGTCTGAAACAGTCTCCACTCCCCGGGGGAAGTGGAGAGAAAGAGAAACATGTGAACAGCAATGAACAGACTACAGTTGAAGTAATATTAAATATTGTTGATGGTAAAGAAGGAAGAACCAGAGGATAGTGTTCAAGCTGCCATACTTCCCCCAGCAGAATTGCTCCAAGGGCAGCGTAGCTAAAACTGTAGGTTTTATTTCTGTTCCTAACTGGCCTGACCATAAGCTATTTCAAAGAGGAACGTTTTGAGCCTGGTCTTAAATGTAGAGACTGTGTCGGCCTCTTTTACATGAACAGGGAGCTGGTTCCATAACATAGGAGCTTGGTAGCTAAATGCTCGACCTCCTACTGTGCTTTTAGAGACTCTGGGGACTAACAATAGTCCAGCATTTTGAGAACGAAGAGCTCTGTTTGGATGGTACGCTACTATTGCATCTTTGAGGTAGGATGGGGCCATATTGTTTAAAGCTTTATAAGTCAGGAGGAGGATTTTAAATTTGATTCTAAACTCAACAGGAAGCCAGTGAAGAGACTCTAACACTGGTGAAATATGATCTCTTTAACATAGAGGAACACTGACAGGACAAGGGTTCTAAAAGGAGGACACAGGACATAACAATGTGTCAGCTGAGAATGAGAATAAGTCTTAATGTGATATGTGTGATAAAGTTACAGAAAATTAAAGTATCTATGTGAGGAAAGGGACAAACAGTTTAGTAGCGGTAAAGGAGGAAACAAAAACTTAAGTAAAGCTGTCATTTGTTCTACACCTAAGGAACTGCTACATTAATGTTGCAAGAACATACCTATATTGTGTGTTTAAGTATTTCCTAACCCCAACCTGAACCGCACCCAAATTGGAGTCAGTGTACGCCTGGTTTAAGACCTATACATTTGAAGCCAACAGTTATCATTGTCAGCTCTGTGCAACACTTGGTGACTCACATAGTATAGAAATACATTTACTGAGTGGATAGCACATGTGCGCTCCATGTGTGCGAGCTGTAGTGTCATGGGTTCGAATCTGGCTCCGACAATTTGCTGCATTTCCCCTCACAATTGCTTCACACTATACTATCCTGTCTAATGAAGCCTACGTTCAAAAAAATGCTTTAAAAAAATTGTCATATTGTCACTAAATTTGAGTGTTTTTTATGTGTGACCAGCCAGTCCCTCCTCCATTCTGTTTGAATGCAAAATGGTCTGAAATCAAACCACAAAGTGCGTCAAACAAACTCTCTTAACTTGGGAAAGGAAGCTTTGGTTACAGCACATGTCTCTAAAATGCGAAAGACATCTCCAATGAATATTCTCTTAACACTTAACACAAAATATACAACAAGTTCTTCTTTTTCAGAGATAAGTGCTTAGCTTGTTGATTCTGCAGAAATCTGGGCCGTTTCTCAGTCCTCTGTGTTATTCCCCCCTCTCCCCCTTTTATACTTGTAAGCCGCCCATGTTTGTTTAGGCACAGATGGACCATGCGTTTCTCTGATTGGTTAATCTGTCTGTCTGTCATGCATATTTGAAATTGGGGAGACAGGATATGATAAAACATCTTTGTAAAATGTCTGGCTGATCAGTCAACTTTTTATGGCTTGTCAGAATTTGAATTGTTGGGATTTTATTTTTACTATCTCCATTCTGTTGGTCAAGAGCTCCATGTTCCCACTCATTTTATCTGCTGAATACCGCACAATTTACCCGTCTCAATAAATATCATTAATAGTTCATCTCATCTAGTATAATTGAGGACAGATCCAGAACACTATTAGCTGTGATAATAAAGAGCGCGTTACCTCCCGCCCACCTGTGCACATGGGACCAGCCTGTCTCCTTCCCCCTTCTTTCTCCTCACTCTTGGCCTCGTCAGCAAATGTATTCTTTTGCACTTTTAGTTAACAACTTATAGGTTTGTCAAAGCAATTTCATTCTTTTTTAAAATCTTCATAGCAATTATCTTTTTTGCATAATCAGTTTCTAGAACCTCAGGGGTCTACTGGGTCTTTAAAATAATTGTTCAGATAGTAATTTGAAGTTGGGTGGAAATTGCTTAATAATCAGATCGCAAAGTCAATATTTGGCCGAGGAACTAAGTCGTAGATGGGGAAGACTTCATGGGGCGCCAACAGAAACGAGGACTAAAGCTAAAAATATAAATTACATCAGGCTATGGAGCCGACTTAAAAGCTCGCTTAGATGTTCCGCTAATGTGAGTGAATGGTTGGCGATACACAGGTGCACATTCAGGACAATGTAGATAGATAAAACACATCTATTACCGCTTCCATTAATTTCCCATTTTGCCGTGCCATCAAAAACAGAAAGATAATCTGAGCTGGAGCTGTATCATCAGGGAAAATTAACAGCTGTTGTGGAGTTATCTGTGGTCGAAACATTTTAAAGATATCAGA